>CANTAL010000357.1:0-168236 GCA_947650365.1 Chamaelirium japonicum
AACGACTGCGGTGCAGTGCCACACGTACCGCATGCCGCATTATAGCATGCCCCTATCTATCTATCTATATATATATATATATATATATATATATATATATATATATATATATATATATATATATATATATATATATATAAAACTGCGGACGGCAATTTCTGCCGTCCGCAGTCACCGTTAAAATTGCTTCGACCATTTGACCCCCCTAGAAGTTTTGGAATTTGATGAAAATTGGTGAGGATGATCATCTTATATTAGGCAACAACCTCACCAAATTTCATCAAATCCCATAACTTCTTGGGGGGTCAAAATATCCACAGCTCACTTTCCCCCCCCCCCGGCAGCCCACAGCTCACTGTAACAGCCCTCATATTATATATAAATATATATATATGATCTTCAATGAACTTGATTAAGCCTCCTAAAAAGAGTTCGATATCAAAAATATATATACTGATTTTTTTGTATTTACTGAGTATTTTTAACTGCTATTGACAAGGTATTCTCGATGATTCACAAATACTCTATATCTTAACAAGAAACAATGGAAATCACTGAAGTTCATGACAGACATGCCCAAGGTTCGATGTATCATCCCAACTTATGTGGTCCCCCTGGTCTGTGTACGTACCATACCAACACATTATCACCATGATATGCCACTGAATCGTACCAAACGCAATTGAACTTAATTGTTTAACAAGGAATCAGGTATAGACAACTTATTTTGCCATTATAGGTCGTAAACCACTATAGTACATGTAATAGTCCCAAACAACTTATCTGATGAATGGTTATGACTTATGACTTATGACAGTAAAATAAACCACATGTTGGAAATGATCCCCAATCACGTTAAACCTAACAAAACCAAGCTTCAGTAACATATTACTTTGAACACCTCTATCCTAAGATTTAACTAACAGTACGTGTTTTCGAAGTGTTTGTTCTTGGGAGTTCTCTGCACTGATTCATTGAAAAATGATCAGATTCGCATTTTGTTGAAAATTGACAAGATTCAGGCCAATTTTACACCATCCCCATCCATTATCATCCAAGTCTTGGCAATCAAGATGCTATGTGTGTGTTGGGGTTGGGGGGGGGGGGGGGGGGGGGGGGGGGGGGGGAGCTCTATGTGACGACATGCTTCTTGGATGAGATTTGTGATTGTATATGTTTGCTACATGCCCTAATCACATAATGGATTCAATCCAATACTTAGTCTTCCAGGATTCAACTTTCGCGTAGTCATGAGACAATCATAAAGCTTCAAAGATGTGTTGCAAGTGATTGACTCATCCACGGGCCGATTGCATTATTTGATTTCCAAAATGGTAACCTTTGTTGTGGAGCACTGGTAAGCACAAAGTGTCCAATCATCAATGAGATTGTGACATCGGGTGATGCTGGGAAATCGTCAGGCTCAAGAATGTCTTAGGGATTTTGAGTGCCGTTTGAGGGAATCGGAACCATTGTCAAGTCACTAATTGGTTGCAAGGAATGCAGGGTTTGAAAGCCATATTATGTCCAAGTAGATATTGCAACAAATAGTCATATCAGGCAATTTTTGCAAGCTCTATGCGCCATTCTTATTTGGATTACTTGCAAGTATGAAACTCCTGTATCTACACTTTGACAACAATCATCACTTTGCCCCCATAGAGCATGTTGTCACTAGATGGCAGACATCACCAAACTTATCAAGTCTGACCAGATCTCTTCTTTTCACAAACTTCAGTGTGGCACCATGGGCCTTGTCCTCCCTTTTCCTCATGCATTTTAAGAGTATGGGTGTCGAGGGCTTAATTTACTTATTTTTGGTTGAAGCAAAAACATGAATGGTCTTTCCCTAAATAACTTCAAAAATATGGATGGAGTGAAACAACATGTGTCAAATATTATCTCATTTTTTTTGTACCACTGCTATTCCTTTCAACTGTGCATACAACTAGGTGTTCAAACTAATGGTTGAGGCCATTGAAAATTATGGGGCTAGACTAAAGCAACTTTCTTATCAAGAAATTATGGAAACAATTTTTTTGGTAGAAACAATACACTAGCTATAAAATACAAGTCAAACGGTTTTTCGTAAACAACAGAACAAGCTATTGTCAACCCGAGCAAGATCTCACTTGTTCTCAATACCAATTTATAACAGTCCTAATGCCCATGCCCTCTACGTGGTACTCAAAAACCTTGTTGATCAGAGTCTTTGTAAAAGGTTTGCAAGGTTATCAGCCGACGCTATCTTGGCAACAACGATATCTCCACGGTCAATTATATCTCGAACAAGAAAGAACTTACGCTCTATATTTTTTCCCTTCTTGTGATTCCTCGGCTCCTTTATAAATGCAATCGTCGTAGTGTTATCACAATAGAGAGTAATAGGTGGTTGTACCGAAGGTACCACACCAAGCTCCAAAAGGAAATTCCTGAGTCAAATCGCTTCCTTAGCTACTTCTGAAGTAGCAACAAATTCATCTTTCATTATGGAATATTGGAATCAACAATAAAAGATTGTTTGACGCTCGTCCAACTGATTGTTCCTCCAACCAAAGTGAACACATATCCAAAGGTAGACTTTCTACAGTCTCTATCTGCCTAGAAATCTAAATATGTGTACCCCACTGGAACTAAGTCCTCACTATGGTAAACTAGAACATAATCCATCATTCTCCTCAAATATTTAAGAATGTGCTTGACTACTACCCAATGCTATTCAACTGGATTAGATTAATATCTATTGGCTATGCCCATTGCATAACAAACATTTGGTCTAGTACAAAGCATAGCATACATAAGACTTCCTACCACCGGAGCATAAACAATACCTCTCATGCGCTCTACCTCCGTGGGAATCTTAGAATTCTAATCCTTGGAAAGAGTAATTTCATGTCTAAAGGGAAAGAGGCCTTTCTTGGAATAAAGCATAGCAAACCTAACTAGAATCTTATCAATATATGTAGACTGAGATAAGCCTAGCATTCTATTTTATTCGATCACGCAGAAGCTTAATCTCTAGAATGTAGCTAGACTTTTTCCAAGTCTTTCATATTAAAATGCTTAGATAACCTGATTTTAACTGTTGGCATTATTCCTACATCATTCTCAATGAGCAGAATGTCATCAACATACAATACTAGAAATACCACCATGGCCCCCATCACTTTTATCATTAAAAAGGTAAGGTCCATGCCAAAACCCCCCTCCACACAAGAGTTCTCCAAAAAAAAAATTTGGGTACATCTGTGATTTGTGGACCTGACCCCGTCTAGTCCATTGCTCAGTAGATTAGCGAGCGATATGTGACAATGTTCCCCATGTTCGCAATCATATCATTAGCTCGTGGGATTGGAGCGTGATATGTGAGTCATGTGACAGTGTTCCCCATTTCCGCAACCATATCGTTAGCCTGGTTTGGTGGGAATCTGAGTTGGACTTGTGGGCCACCCCGTTGTTGGGACATGTCACAATAGCCCGAATGGCGGCCACAAACACCATCTTTTCCTTGGATGTCCATCGTCTCTCAGATCTTTTGACCCCGTCCTCGGAATGGCGCTTGGATCTCCTTCATAATTATTTCCTCCCGAATGACATGCCGATATGCTCTCTCTTCTGGTCTTAACTTTTCCCCCTTCCCAACCCTTCTTTTGTGGGCACCAATGATCGACGCACTACTCGGTAAGGGAGGCGTACCGCTTGTTGGAGTCAAACATCTTTGGTGATCCGTTGATACCTTCTTCCCGTGATACTGGCAGGTGCTCTAGGCCATTCGCTCCATGCCAAGGGTTAAATGTTTTTTATGAAAGGTGCTCCATGGTCGGCTGCAGGTGCATGCTTATTTTTCTTACATTGGTCTTCTTGCGTCGTCAGAGTGCCCCCGTAGTGGCACTTCTATGAAAACGGTGGATCATTTACTTTTTTCTTGTCATCCCTCTTATTTGTGTGAGGTTTTTTCTCTTCCTTTGTTTCCTTCTCCTTTCACCCAATCACATCTTTGGAGTTTGGCCAACTGTTATGCCAAGCTCCTGATGACGGGCTGGGTCAAAACAACCCTCCCCCAAGTCCCTCTGTTTGATAGTGGCCTAGTACATATGAAAATCATGCAACCGTGTAATTTTTGATTTGTATGTGGAACTCCCTCCTTCTACTGGGTGCTATGTTCTTGTGAAGGTTGTATTCTTCTGTCGGGTTTCCAGTCGTTGCTCGTCAATTGGTTCCCCAATGCCAGTGGACCGCCCCGTTCATTGCGCTAAGTGGGAACCCCTTGATAGGGGATGGCTCAAACTTCGATGGCTCCTTCCATGCTTCAACCAGTGCGACTGGAACGGGGTTCGTGGTTTTCACCGTTAGTGACCACCGCGGGTCCTTGTGGGCTACCGGATCTACAGCATTCTCATGCTCGTCTACAGTGGAGGTAGAATTACGTGGTCTTTGGCTGGTCCACCGCCTATTCATATGGCATGGTCGTCTCTCCCTCTTCACATGGTGGGTGACTCGCAAATGGTCCTCTCTCAACTGATTGTCCCATCTCCTGCAGATGCTCTAACGGGAGATTATCGACAACTTCTTCTGTGCTTTCATCTATTTTGCATCTCACACACACTTCGGGAAGGGAACCGTGTGGCGGATTGGATTGCATGGAAGGGTTGTCGTCTACAAGACTGTGATATGGTGATATATGTTTTGCTGCCTTTTCTCGCCCCATTCAGAAGCTGGTCCTTCGGGACCTAAGTCCTTGTGTGCGCTTGAGGAGATTGAGGGTTCCCATATCTCTTGTTTGATTCTTGTTCCAATATGCTCACCAAAAAAAAAAACTACTGGGAAGGATGATACACAAAACCAACCCCAAATAGATGGAACAAGGATTGATTGTTATGGTTATAATTTTCCAAATCGAGATAAATTAACTAGAACTAGCTGATCCTTAAGGCGGTAAGTGTGGCAATCATGACTTACATATCATCACGACTACCACCAGTACGTATCCCAGTCTTATCCCCATGAAGATGGGATCGTCTATAGATCACAACTCAAGTTAAGAAGGCTCCACAAAAGATTCACAAAAATATTCGAGTCGGTTGTCAAACCTCTAGGATTGGTGCCAAGAACCCTCAACCAAGGCAACTTACCAATAGTGTGGACAGTTAAGAAACTTAAAAGGCCGGTTGTGCGGTAGTGAGGCCCATCTTGTTGGTTACAACGGAGCTAACTTACAAGTGTATGAAACAAGGCAGTTGGTTTACTTATGGTAATCCTACTGAACTTGTGGAAAGAACAACTCATAGTAGACAAATGAGCAGGTTACACTATACATGTTTTTTTCCCCCACATGATGAAGGTATTAATTGATGGGACGATATTGTAATTTAAAGATAAATGGGAAAACAAGGGTACCGTTGAGGACGGCAAGGTCAAGGGAATCTACATCGAAGCCGGCCTCGAAGTAGTGCTGGAAGAAATGGCCGGGGGAGTCGACGTGGGTGCCGGTGTGGACCCCCATCTTCATCTCGGAGCCGTTGTAGAGGGAACCGTTCTTCATGGAGTCAGGGAGCCAGAGGATCTGGCCGATGCCGGTGCCGGAAAAAGCGGCCGGCATGTCCTCCCTGTAGAAGTGGGTGATGTCCAGGATCCTCCCCCCATCGTACTCCTCCCTCCTCACCACCACCAGTTCGCTCTCGCCGCCGCACGTGGCGGCGGCCTCGTCGTAGGCGGGATGGGCGGAGGAAGCGCAGAGGACGGCGAGCGAAAGGGTCTGGAGAAGGCGGAGCAGAAGGAAGGGGAGCGTGGGTCCGGCACCCTCTCCCATGGTGACGGCGGGTTCGAAGGGGTCGCAGCAGAGGTTGGTAAAACCGGCGAGGAAGTGCAGTCCAAAGACCAAAGATTTGATTGTCGATACCTACTGTATGGACATTTCCCTCGTCCAAACTCCAAAATTACCGGTTCGAGTCATTTACCCGCCACTTTCTGTCAAAAAATAAAAAGGTTATTTTGACTTTGCCCCCCAAATTTTGCCTTAAATTAGACTTTACCCCCCATCTTTTCATTAATTAGACTGTACGCCCCAAAACTAACTGTTCCGTCAGCTCACCCTCCAAAACTTTATTTCTTTTCCGTCAGCTCACCCTTTCTCTTAGATGGTGAACTGACGGAACAGTTAGTTTTGGGGGTAAAGTCTAATTAATGAAAATATGGGGGGTAAAGTCTAATTCAAGGCAAAATTTGGGGGGTAAAGTCAAAATAACCCAAAAGAAAAAGATAAATTACACATAAACCCCCTGGCTGATTATCACTTGCACACTCTCATGTTTAAAACCCTACAAATGCCCCCATATAATTTGAAAAACATATCACAATTGCCCCCCTCTAGGGGCTCCAGTGGGGGTCTATGTATATGTTTTTTCAAACTATAAGGAGGCATTTGTAGGTTTTTAAATTTGAAAAGGTGTAAGTGATAATCGATCAAACTACAAGGTGTCTATGTATAATTTACCCAAAAAAAAATGGAAGACTAAGCGTTAAGCCCGTTTAGTAGATGCTATAATAGCTAAAGGACATGCAATGTTTCAATATTATGCCAAATCCTTTTCGAACATCACGTGCTACCGCAATTCCACCATCCTTATTTTGCCCCCTCAAATGATAATTGCCCCTCCATTTCCTCTCTAGTAAGAATATACATTCTTCTCCAACAAGAGTATCCATTCACCGATTGATATTGTGCATGTAGCGATTGCTACAGTGATTTCACTATACCTGCTATCGTGAAATTACTGTAGCAATCGCTACATGCATAATAATGTCAACTGACAAATGAATACTCTGGAGGGGTAATGGAGGGACAATTTTATCATTTGTATGGTTGAAAAACTCAACATTTTTAGTTAGGGACTTGCTGTACAAACATGTCCTTCGGGTGGGACTTTAACTAATATCATAACAAACCGTATCATTTAACTTAGATAAAAACCTATGAATGTATTTAAGTCTAATTAACCCCAAAAAATTATAATTATCTTCTTGGGTGCTAGTCAATTTGGATCTTAAAATCATTGTTTATGAGTATGTGGGTTTGTGGTTGTTGGGAGTCCGCATATTTTTTTTGAGGAGTCTACGGACTTTTTTGAGGAATTTGCAGACTTCACAAAAATTCCTTTTTTCCGAAGTTCACATTGATTTTTGTTCAGGACTTATATAATATATCATTTGACTAACACATTTGATGAACTATTTTAGTTGAAGATTGAAGTTGAATTGCTGTAAGAACGCATACACTAACCGAGATTTAAATTCAATGTGATGAATCGTTGCAACACGGGAGGATTTGGACTTGTGGAATCCTTAAACACTAACCGAGATTTTAATTCAATGAGATTTTATTTTTCTATTTACTTACAGATAGTTGGAATTGTTATGTGCTTCGGGTTCTTAATATAAATATGAAGTGTGGTCTATTGCCTTATGATCAAATCATGCAGTAGTGCCATAAGAGAATAAATACATAGTCCTTAGCTGTAAATAAGAAATTGACATGACACAACATTTGCCTTGAGAAACATCCATTACAAACTTTGCCCTATGACCCATCTAAACTGTCAGACTGCATTGATAGGATGATGAAGAAGAGATATAAGATGGATCGTGGCAAAGTATCGTGATGGCACGGACATGTGCGGTTGCCTTGATCGGGGGGAAGAACCTCGATGGCAAGAGAGTAACTGACGGGCAACTATTTCCGATAGGTGATTGGTGGAGGTGCCGATAGGCACCAGTGCAAGGCGTCGATGGACGCCATGTGCTCTGTGATCGAGAGCATGGGCCCTTGGAGCGGCCACATGCGGCGCACATAACTTCAAGTCATCAGCGGACGACGGATGGTTCAAGATCAAGAGCTCTGGACTAGGAGAGGCTATGGGCACGACTGGTGGCAAGTGGCAACAGCATGCTAGAGCCACGTGACAGGTGGCTTTCAAACCCTGACAGGAGGCTTGGTGAAGGCTCTGTGACAAGAGCTAGAAGTGTTGACAGGCATCGATGGGTGTAAGGTTACATGGCAAACTCAATAGCACGACGTGGATGACGAGCGTGTGAAAGCATCAACGGAAGCAATGTGCTAAACACCGAGGACGTACGGTGGTTCTATGGTGATGAAAGCAGGAGGCGTCGGACACACAGCATAGACTGTAATGTAGCAGTGATGACATCGACGGACGCTAGACCGGAGCGTTGAACATGGCAAATATTCAGACATGACCAGTGGCTCAGACGCGGTGCATGGTCACATGAAGAGAACTTATTATCTGTGAATGCAGCCCGACTTGTGGGTGAATCGTGTTAAAAGAAATGAATTTGGCTAGTTTGTCTCTTCCAATATCGAGTCATTTCTGTATCAATATCCAAGTTATCCAATTAGCCAAGTTGCGTCAAAACACATTAACGACTCTAAATACACAGGTGTTGGAGGTAAGTACTATTCTAAAAGAAAACAAATCCAACTCAAGGCCAACAAAATTAATTGTTGCTCCAGCTCTGCGCATTTAGATGGCCTGACACAAAGCAAACTCAAAACCGACGCAACTATTGCCATGGCTTTACACAGAAGGAGCAGTTAGAGTGGCCAATGCAAAGACAACTCAAATCCAAGGCAATATTTGCATTAGGCTTGAGTTGGGTCTGTATTATGGACTCTTGTAGTTCCCTACTCACCAATCCAACACAAATATTTGTATTAGTCTTGAGTTGGGTTTGCGTAGTGGACTCATATAGTCCCCTCCGTACCCTTGGTACATTCTACATACCATTTTAGAAAGAGTTATATGTAGCATGGGAGTTCGGGGCTAGATGGAATGAAGGTCCAGGCTGAAGAGGGAAGCAAGCCGGAGAGGAACCCCCGCAGAAATTGGGCATGGATCAACGCCTTTTATAAGAGGGTAAGAGTGGAACTTCACATGGATGGGTTCGGGGGCACGAGAAGGGGCACGGGAGTTCGGGGGCTAGATGGAATGGAGGTCCAGGCTGAAGAGGAAAGCAAGCTGGAGAGGAACCCCCGCAGAAATTGGGTATGGATCAACGCCTTTTATAAGAGGGTAAGAGTGGAACTTCACATGGATACCCTTTTATGAGTCTGCCCTGTCAATTTGGTATATAGTTTCAGTAGGGTAACCTGGGTGGTAGTTTTTTCTAAATTGTTTTTAGTATGGGTACTGGCCGGAACATAACCATAAACCCAAGAAAAGATTTTGGCAACTTAAAAAATATTAAAATTATAGGCCAAGGTTTTGAATATAAAATATATTAAAATTATTCTTGTATCCTGAAAAGTGTGAAAACATCTAATTGTGAAACATGCACTGAATCAAGAAAAATAATTTCAAAAGTAATGTTTAAACCCCAATCTTTTTACATCCCTTAAGAATAGAATTATGGTACTTTGCGGGTATGAGCAAGCTAGGTAGTCTGATCAAGTTTTCTGATCCAATGCAGCACTTCAAGTCTTTGGCAGGTTTGTGAATGCTCACACTGTCTTAAGTCATTGAATTGCACAAACACCACCAAGTTGGTTTGCGTTCATAAATTTCACCAACAAAGAAAATATTCAACCCAAATGTTGGAACAATATGCACCAAGCGACCTTGGTCAAGAATTCAAAATAAGTGCCACAACATATTTCCTTCACTCTGTAGTGGCGGGCCTCCTTTTTGCTTTAGTGTCGAGCCTTCCGGGGCTAAAAAAAAATCAGGATATTTCTCTCGCTCGTGTGGCGAGTTACAATCCTTGATGTGCACTAAAAGGTACTGACCACTAGTTTCCTTAAAAAGAAATTATCACCAATCGGATTCAAAACAAAATTTTCTAGTATTTCAAAGTGCATAATGAGTCATTTTAGCTGAATTGGTCAGTTGACACAAAGTAATGCGAACATAAGGCTTATTGTTAAGGGAAATTGTATGGTACCCACTTCACCACCATACCAAAAACCATAGGGACCATCCGATGGCCCTATGGTGGACCTCAAGCATCCACCTAGGGTTCATCCCAGGGTATCTAGAATAATGCTCCCACCACTATGATGCATAGAAATTGAGATGGATGGTGGAGATGGGTTAGGTATGGTACCCAATTGTTAATTGCCAAATCACATTGATCACTATTTCCTCTTCAAAGTCATCATCTCTAACTTGATCTTATTAGATTAGGATCCTTGAAATCGGTCCCTTTTGATGAGATATCCTCTGCGATCTTAATATGAATCCTTTGATATTAGAGACATTTGAGAAATCGTCGATCCCACCACCGAGGCTCCGCCCAACGGGAAGATCGTGAAAGGCGCGAAGAACTCCACTGGAAGATAGCGAACACAACATTTGAGAAGAACGAACGATCAATGCACACCAAAGCATCAAACACAAGATAATATCCGGCAATCAATGATCAATGGATTCACTCAGAAAAGGAATACAACGAGTAACCTGTTGTAGCTCATGTGTCCTTAGCGTGGATTTTCTGTATTAACATTAATAAAAATGACTTTGGTTATTGCCTTAATTAGAATACTACTCTGGTATATGATAATACTCATATAATAAAAAGACCCTAGGGAACACAGTAGGCCACTGAGGCGCATGGAGGATCCATGCTTGGGAGACCCAGTGGGCCAGTTCTATGTAGACCTAGAACTAGTTCACAGCTTAGGTGATGTCGGTCGCTTCACCGAGAACAAGCTGTTGGCAGGTAGAGGATGTAGTGAAGTCTCCACCACGAGAATGTGGGATTCCCATTCACTTGACCAAGCACGGTGATCGTGTTGAACGGGAACCAAGACAGTGCACAGCTCAGTGATTCAGACACTGGTGCATAAACCGTCTTACTACTATAGATAATCTGTCCTTAACCCTAAAGGACCATGTACACTGGGCCAACCAGTTGTGTGGTGCTTTGATGTGCCAACGTGTGCGGACCTTCCATAGTCCAATACCACGGTACATTGGGTTACCCGGCTGGCGCGTGAGTGACATGTAAACCCTACAGGTTATCCGACGTCTAGTGTTGGATGGGTGCGTTTTGATGAGTCAATCTGTCCACACATTTAACCCAGGCCTGGTGGTTGTCAGTATGGCTGACGATGTTCCGGATGCTAGGCATAGTACCGAAATGTGTGTGGTGTTATAGATGACAAGTCATCAAACCCTAGTCAGATGATCGATCGGGATCTGACGGTGCTCCCCACCACCCAAGTCGAATCATGGCACCAGTAATAGAAGGGACTGAGGATTATCGGAGTATAGTAGAGAACAGGGTTACGAGGGAGTAACATAAGTTTAGGATCACTAGAGTTCAACTCGCGTTGCATTCTGGGTGACTACGCGGGTTAATCGGATTAGGGCTGATTAACGGAACTTTCGGTGTGTCACCGGAACAGTTAATCAGGGATCCGGTTGCAGCTAGAGATCCCGAACACTGAAGGTTCCACCCTGTCATTGCGTATAGGAATTGTTCCCCGACCTAGTTGGATACGTTGGATGAGAAGTAGTGCGATGGAGCGCAAGCCCGGAGCCTAAAAACCTAATTCACATGTGTTACGGGCCATAGGGGTATTTTGGTAAATACTAAAATATGGCTCAGAACATATTGAATATGGATCTTCGAATGAGCGAAATAATTTCAGGAGCTCATAGGCGCTGACGGAACTCGATTCCGAGTAGCGCACCTCGCTCAGTCTCTCTTTCAGTTTTCCACTTTTCGTGAAGGGCGTTTTCGTCCAGGCTTCACGATAGACATTGGAAATCCCTAAAAACCGCCCCCCCTCATCCTAATCCTATTAGGGCCGGCCCTAGATTGCCCATGGCAATAGGAGACCGGCCCCATAAGTATAGAGGAGGGGGAGGGGCCAGCCCTAAGGTCTCCCCCTCTCCAAAATCCGAACCCCCCCTTTGCTCCTCCTCTTTTGTGGTTTCGGCCAAGGAAAAGAGAGGAAGAAGAAGGGAGAAGAAAGATGAAGGAAGGAGAAGGAAGATGAGAGAAAGAGAAGGAGAAAATCTCGTGGCTCGCCATCGTCTTCGCAACGGATTCATCCGTCGGCTCGTAATCCTTGCACTCAGAGACAGGATTTCGAGGATTCTTCAATTCACAAAGGACAAGGTGCTATCTGATAGTTTCCCTTGCGATTCAAGTATGGTTCTTCATCGTTCCATCGTCTCTGGATCATAGATCCAAAAGGTATGATGATTCTAAACACCTAACTAGATGCATGCATGTCTTCCGTAGATCGTAGTATGCCTCTAAGGTGTCCGCACATATGCTAAGATCATAGATTTGCATGTAGATTGTTTTGTAGAATTAATTGTAATGAAACATACACCGTATGATCTTCGGATTACCTTTTTCTTCCGCTACGACTCTGATAAGCGGATCCAATTCCAACTATTGGTATCAGAGCACGCTTTGGTGTGTGTTTCATGCATGAATTCGTGAAAACATCATGTGAATATATGATGACATATGTTTTCGTCGGGGTTCGGCATAGATCATGCATATGGATTGTGCTATGTATCGTCTTTTTGCAGGTGCCGCATTGAATAGTAATCTGTGATTGCATGTTTCCGGGGGTCGAACCTCGGATTTAATTTTGCATTGATTATTATTATGCTTGTGGATTTTAAGGCTCTAGATGGGCGAGGGTGGGGGTTGACCATCCTTGGTTCCCTGACCATGTTTCTATGATAATTTTCTTTTCTTTCTAGCGAAATAGTACACGAACGAGCACTTGCTCGGAGCGTATTAGTTTTTCGGTCACAAGAAAAAGGAGATGATGCTACATCCACGGTTCGGGCAAGCGGTACCATGGCGTGCAAAGACCCGGCGATAGCGTGCACGTTGGCGATGATGGGGATCGTCGTCAGAGATCATACAGAACAGAAGAGTAGGATATCTTGGATGTGCTATTCAGGTCCAGGGGTCGGACCCTGGACTTGATTCAGTTTGGATGCTTTTTCTGTTGTTTCTCTTTACTTAGTGTTTAGAGAACCCCGATGATAATGTGATTATCTATCTTGCTTGTAAGTTTGTCTCTAGATCAGGCTTAGGGTTAGTACTAAACATATGGATTCATCGGTGTCTCTATATGATTCTAACACGTGCGAATCCGGTGGCTAGCTAAAAGGAAAGGCGATAACCACCCTCGTGGTAGTTCAGGTAGCCAAGTACTGTGCACCGAGATAGACGCAGTGTTAGATTTGTTTAGAGATAATTAACTAATGACTCCATAAGAAGTATGATAACCCTAGTGGGATGCCATTTCCCCACGTGATCCTATTGACCAAGTTAGGTTAGGATTTCACTGTGTGATACCCGTTTCTAGATGACGTTTGATGGTAGTATGAACTCATCACGATTTGGTTATGCCACCATTAGGTTGAGGTCCGGCGGAGGTTGTCAGATGTCCCTATTTGGCCAGCATCGAAACCTATAATGAGATAAGGTCTACTATGACATCAGGTATCAAATTGTGAACGAGGGGTCATCGTAGTGGGAGTCCTTTCCACGTTGACCTTAGGCTAGGCTCCAGATCTTAGGATTATGGGCAAATTAGTAAAGTATCGGGATCCTTGGAATCTATGTAATGTGATCCTTGCAAGAAAGACGAAAGCTGAGTATTCAAGGTAGGGACTATGATATTTTCTGAGGATACTAATGCTCTGCGGGAGGGTTTATAATCCTAGTGGGAGCACGGTAGACCAGGGTCTAAGTCTAGGAGGTCGTGACCTATCTAGATATGTATAAAATCTCATAAAGAAGGGATGTGTAAGAGGTTCCCTCCAAAGGGGAGCCCCTGGCCTCCACAATCAACCGGCTAAGGGTCTGGGTGGGAGGTACACAGTTTGATATTCCCACCGGGTGAGAGCTGTGTTTCCTTCCATGTTGGTTCGCCTAGTGGTTTCCTTCGGGACATGGAGGATGCCGGTGGCAGTGGGTGACTGTTTTTTCCTGCACCACGAGAGCCTATGAACCCCCCTGCCGACACCACCTAGATTTGTGGGAAGCATCCGAAAGCTTGTGCGAAGCTGTTGTTGCTACGCACGCGGGTCACATAAAGCTGGCCAAAAGAAGACTGGGAGGTCTTTCAGTTTACCATGGGTAATTCTGATGAAGACTGGGTTGTAAAAACCCCGTTGGCAGAAGCGGTTGCATGCTCTCACCGAGATGCTGTCTCCAATTCAAGACCGATAGCCTCAGTGCTCGAGCCCAGGGAATTTAGATTCCTGGATGTCTCCACTTGAGGTAGTGAAGACATAGCGACTGGAGTAAACATTATCTATTTCTAAATTCCATGAAATCGATTGTAGTAAACCCTAATTTTGCTTTAAACCATTGTTTACAGAAATCATGATCAAGCTCGACCCCCTTGCCTCCATATTTAATAATAACAAACTTACGGGACCAACTACGAGGACTGGAAGCGTAACCTGATGCTCGTCCTAAGGGTTGGCAAACACACAATTGCCCTAAGTACCCCTCAACCGGCCATGCCGGGACCAAGTGCAACTAAGACCCAGTTAAAGGAATGGAAAGACTGGCTAGATGCTGATGAGATGTGCAAGTACTACATAGTGGCATCCTTGCAGACCGTCCTTCAGAAGCAAGTCGAAGACATGGCCTTTGCTTCAGACATGATGCTCTACCTAAAGGAAATATTCGAGGGTCGTAGTCGGGTAACTCGTTACTTGACCATCAAGAAATTGGTGTCCACGAAGATGGCAGATGGGACTTTAGTTCGTGATCAAATGCTGAAATTGTTTGGCTATGTGAACGAGCTTGGTTCCTTCGATGTCATCTTGGATACAGAGATCCAGACCGATATTTTCCTCGCGCCTCTGTCAGGAACATTTGAGGGCTTCGTTACCAACTTTAACCTTAACCGGTTGGAGATGTCTAACGCAGAGCTCCTAGTGGCGCTCCAGGCAGCAGAGGACGGGATGAAGGCAGGAGCCCAATCCCTGAACGTGGAGCGGAATTTTTCTCTGAAAGCCAAGAGCAAGTTTCAGAAAAGAAAGTCTAAGAAGCCCGTGAAGATGGGCCAGGTGCAGTTGCAAGTTCCTAAGCAGAATGGTCCGGCGAAGCCCAAAGAAAAATATTTCCGATGCAGTAAGAAGGGGCACTGGAAGGGCGACTGTCGCGCGGCTCCCAAGAAGGCTGAGACAGGTATATCTCAAATCCACATAGTGGAATCCCTTGTAGCATCCAGTTGTTCTCCAATTTCATAGATTATGGATTCTGGTTCCACTAACCATGTTTGCAATAATTTGCAGGGGTTTAAGGAGATAAGAAAACTGGGTGATGGGGAGATGATCCTAAGCATGGGAACTGAGGCCGTAGCAGAGGCTGAAGCAGTTGGAGATATCGTCTTGCAGTTCCTTGATGGAAGAAGTTTATTACATAGAGACATACTTTATGTACCGTCCTTGAGACGAAACTTAATTTCTGTTTCCTTATTGAATAATGAAGGTTTTTCAGTTTTATTTGATGCTTCTGGTGTGTCAATTAAATTGAATGGTTCCTTTGTTTGTAAGGAAAAGATACAGAATGGTCTCTATATAATTAACTCCAATCATAAGCAGGATAACATAACCGAAGCTTGTGTGGTTAATTCATCTAAAAGAAAAAATCCCTCAGATAATCCAATACTCCTTTGGTATCTAAGGATTGGACACATAGCCTCAGACAGGATTCACAGGTTGGTTAAGATAGGACTCTTAAGTTCAGATGTTTCAGAAACCCTACCGACATGTGAGTCTTGCCTGGAAGACAAGATGACTAAAAGATCTTTCCGAGCCAAAGGTAGCATATCTAATGAGGTATTAGAGTTGGTACATACTGATGTATGTGGGCCCATAAGTGTCCGTGCCATAGGAGACTTCGAGTATTTCATCGCCTTCACGGATGATCACTCGAGGTTTGGATACACATACCTAATACGGTGGAAGTCTGAATCCTTTGATAAGTTCAAGGAGTTCAAAGCTGAAGCAGAAAAGCAGATGGGTAAAAGTATCAAGTCTCTTTGATCGGATCGAGGAGACGAATACCTATCAGATGAATTTATTGGGTACCTGCGTGAGCATGGGATCGTATCCCAGTTGACTGCACTAGGGACACCATAACAAAACGGTGTATCTGAGAGGAGAAACCAAACTTTGTTAGATATGGTTCGGACTATGATGAGTTATGCAATATTGCCACCTAGTTTTTGGGGATATGCCCTAGAGACGGCATCATATACTTTGAACTTTGTTCCATCAAAGTCAGTATCCCTAACTCCTTGGGGGCTGTGGTTAAAGCGAAAGCCAAGCCTACAGCACTTTAGAATTTGGGGTTGTCCAGCACATGTGCGGAAGGACAAGCAAGATAAGATGGAGTCAAAAACTAAGGTATGTCTATTCGTTGGGTATCCAAAAGGGACAAAGGGTGGTTTATTTTATGATCCTAAGGATAAAAAGGTTGTCACCTCGACGAACGCCGTATTCCTGGAGCAGGATTATTTAATAGACCATAAGCCGACCATTAAAATAGTTCTTGAAGAATTGCTTGGTACTGATGGGAGTATGCAGACAGAAAACGTAGTGGGAGCCGATACCACTAAGATAAACGATACTGTAGAATCGACTCCTATGGAACCACCGCAGGCTCGTCACATTGGGAGGACCACAAGTGCTCCTGATAGATACATTGGAAAAGCCTTTATGGTAGATCTAGAGTTTCAGGAGGATAATCCTCTGAATTATGACGAAACGATGGTATCCTCTGACCATGCAGTATGGCAGGAAGCCATGGAGGCAGAACTGACATCGATGTCCCAAAACTCGGTCTGGACACTTATAACACCACCTCACAATATTAAACCTGTTGGGTGTAAGTGGGTGTACAAAAGAAAAAGAGGTCCGGATGATACCGTTGAGACTTACAAAGCTAGACTAGTCGCTAAGGGTTATACCCAGCGAGAAGGAATCGACTATGAAGAAACCTTTTCGTTAGTGGTTATGCTTAAGTCTATCCGGATCCTCTTGTCCATTGCAGCCCATTATGATTGAAAGATCTGGCAAATGGACGTCAAGACCGCATTCCTCAATGGGGATTTGAAAGAAGACATCTACATGTCTCAGCCTCCAGACTTTGTCGCAAAAGGTCAGGAAAGTCTGGTGTGCAAGTTGCAAAGGTCCATTTATGGACTGAAGCAAGCATCCAGAAGTTTGAACATGCATTTTGATCAGGCTATTCAGTCTTATGGATTTGAGCGGATGAACCATGTGTTTATAAAAGGAACGATAAGACTGCAGTAGTTTTTATAGTGCTTTATGTAGACGATATCCTACTCATTGGAAACGATATTGGAACGTTGTCTACAGTGAAGGTGTGGTTATCCTCTCAATTTGACATGAAATACCTGGGTGAAGCGAGTTATGTTCTGGGGATCAAGGTAACTCGAGATCGCCAGAACAAGACTCTATCGTTGTCACAGTCAGCCTACATAGATACTATCTTGGTCAGATTCAGTATGCACAGCTCCAAGAAGGGACTAGTTCCATTTAGACATGGAATGAAATTGTCCAAGGATCAGGGTCCTACGACTCCTGAGGAGAGGGCAGAGATGCAGAAGATACCTTATGCTTCGGCTATAGGGAGTCTGATGTATGCTATGCAGTGCACGAGACCAGATATATGCTATGCAGTAGGCATGATGGGCAGGTATCAGTCAAATCCGGGTCCAGGGCACTAGACTGCTGTGAAAAGGATACTCAAGTATCTCCGTAGAACGAGAGATTATGAGTTAGTTTACTCTTCACAGGAACTGATGCCGATTGGATATACGGATTCTGACTTTACGTCATATCCAGAATCCAGGAGATCGACGTCAGGGCTTGTGTTTTCATTAGGAGGAGGAACTGTCAGTTAGAGGAGCGTGAAGCAGGGATGCATCGCGGATTCGACAACAGAGGTTGAGTACGTTGCGGCGTGCGAAGCAGCTAAGGAGGCGGTATGGCTCAAGAAGTTCCTCACCGACTTAGGATGCATACCGGGAGCTCAAGATCCTATTGTCCTTTACTGTGACAATAGTGGAGCGGTAGCACAATCCAAGGAGCCAAGATATCACCAGAAGAGCAAGCATATCGAGCGGAAATACTACATTATCCGGGACTTACAGAAGTGAGGGAAGGTTTCAGAGACTCAGTTGGCGTTTGCAGATAACATGGCGGACCCTTTCACAAAGGCATTACCGACCAAGGCTTTTGAGAAGCACGTGGATGTCATGGGAGTTAAGGCTGTTGTTCCCCGCTAGGCCAAGTGGGAGATTGTTTTAGCTCGTGTGTCCTTAACATGGATTTTCTGTATTAACATTAATAAAGATGACTTTGGTTATTGCCTTAATTAGAATACTGCTCTGATATATGATAATACTCATATAATAAAAGGACCCTAGGGAACACAGTAGGCCACTGAGGCGCATGGAGGATCCATGCTTGGGAGACCCAGTGGACCAGCTCTATGTAGACCTAGAACTAGTTCACAGCTTAGGTGATGTCGGTCGCTTCACCGAGAACAAGTTGTTGGCAGGTAGAGGATGTGGTGAAATCTCCACCACAGGAACGTGGGATTCCTATTCACCTGACCAAGCACGGTGATCGTGTTGAACGGGAACCAAGACGGTGCACAGCTCAATGATTCAAACACTGGTGCATAAACCGTCTTACTACTATAGATAATATGTCCTTAACCCTAAGGGACCATGTACACTGGGCCAACCAGTTGTGTGGTGCTTTGATGTGCCAACGTGTGCGGACCTTCCATAGTCCAATACCATGGTACGTTGGGTTACCCGGCTGGCGCTTGAGTGATATTTAAACCCTACAGGTTATCCGACGTCCAGTGTTGGATGGGTGCATTTTGATGAGTCAATTTGTCCACACAGTTAACTCAGGCCTGGTGGTTGTCAGTATAGTTGACGATGTTCCGAATGCTAGGCATAGCACCGGAAGGTATGTGGTGTTATAGATGACAAGTCATCAAACCCTAGTCAGATGATCGATCGGGATCTGACGGTGCTCCCCACCGCCCAAGTCGAATCATGGCACCAGTAATAGGAGGGACTGAGGATTATCGAAGTATAGTAGAGAACAGGGTTACGAGGGAGTAACATAAGTTTAGGATCACTAGAGTTCAACTCGCGTTGCACTCTGGGTGGCTACGCGGGTTAATCGGATTAGGACTGATTAACGGAACTTTTGGTGTGTCACCGAAACAGTTAATCAGGGATCTGTTTCAGCTAGAGATCCCGAACCTTGAAGGTTCAACCCTGTCGTTGCATATAAGAATTGTTCCCCGACCTAGTTGGATACGTTGGATGCGAAGTAGCGCGATGGGGCGCAAGCCCGGAGCTTGAGAACCTAATTCACATGTGTTACGGGCCTGTGTGCGCGGAAAAAGATACGAGTCGTCTTTATTGCGAATCATACGAGATTACAGAATGGCCGGGACCCGGGGGCTCGGGTGTGGCGAGTCCGGGTGCGGTGAATATTTGATCAGGAGATTGTGGGAGAGATCCTCTGGAGGGTCCCTTTGATCCGCGTCTCCACGTGGTATTCGTGTGAGAGCTCTGAAGGGGTTGCCCAGGACAGAGGTCTTTACAGGGTGAGGGTTTTTGAGAGGCTAAGGAGTATCCGCCTTTGTTTTTGTCCCGTCCGTGCTTCGCGCTTTCTCGGCTAGGGAGGTTTTGGGCTTTGTTCCTCGGTCTTCGTGTCTTCCTCGATCCTTGCTAGACCTCGGCGTCCTTGATCGTCGGTTCGCGGCGTCGATCGTGCTTTTGGCGTCGGCTTTGGCTTTGGCGTTGCTTTGGCGTGGCTCTGGCTTTTGCTTTGCTTTGGCGCTTGCGCTTGAACGTAGGCGGGTAGAGGCTTGCGATGCTTTAGTTCTTCCGGACTTCGCGTCGTATCGGCTAGAACGTGTGGTGCTTTGCTTGTGACCGTCGTAGTTGCTTGGCTTTGGCACGTGCGTTGCTTTGGCGCGAGCTTTACCGGTGCGTTTGTTTTGGCTTCTTGCGTTGGCTTTAGCTTTAGCTTTGACTCGATCTTCTTCTCGAACGGCGATGGCTTCTTCTTCAGGGTTTCTTTATTCTTCCGGCTTCCTCGACGGTTGTGGCGTCGGCTTGGCTTTTCGGCGGGGGTAGCACCGATCTTTGTGCGACGGTTGTAGTGTCGGCTTTTGTTGATGAAGACGGCGGGGGTAGCACCAATCTCCGCATGACGGTTGTAGCGTCGGCTTTTGTTGATGAAAACGGCGGGGGTAGCACCGGTTTCAGCACGACGGTTGTAGCGTCGGCTTTTTGTTGATGAAGACGGCAGGGGTAGCACCGGCTTCAGGCCTTCCTCTCCCGGCTTTCTTCTTCGTGCAAGGAGTTGATGCCTTTGTTGAAGATGACGGGTGTTGTCGGCTTCGATCTTCTTCTCCGGCCTTTGGTTATGGCGTCTTCGGAGCTGATGAAGATTGTTGGAGCAGTCGGGATGATGACGACTCCAGGCCTTCTTCTCCAAGCTTTCTTCTTCGTGCGAGGAGTCGAAGCTTTGATCTTCGAGTGTAAGGTCTTCACATTGATGAGGACTTAAAGGGCCAAGGATTCCCGTAGGACGTGCTTGCCGTGCCTCGTGAAGCCTTCGGTCTTCGAGCGTTGGAGCTTCTCTTGCAGAGCTCTTTCGTCTTCGGCTTTTCGGACCTCTTTTCGCCTTCCCGCACCCCTTCTATTTATAGGCAAAGGGGGCGGTTGGGGGAGATATGGCTGAAATATTTTTGTTTCATCCAATATCTCCCCCCATAACCATCAAGATATTGTTCCTTTATTCGGGGAAACAAACTCGATCCCCTCCTTTTTAGTTGGGGTGGTTACGGGCTAGATGTGACTCGATCTTTGAAGATTGAGTTGTTATTTTTTTGCACTTTTGGATCGGATGGCGACACAACGTCATCTTGTCCGTTGGATCGAGGGATCGTCGCGGATCTACGGCTGCGTAGACGTCCACGCCACCTCCCCTCGTATCGAGGCAGTTTTGATTTTTTTTTTCTTTTCTTTTCTTTTCTTTTTCTTTTCTTTTTCTTTTTCCCTTTCTTTTCTTTTCCTTTATGGCCGGCCCCACCTCCCCATGGGGAGGGGGGCACGGTTTTCAAGAAGGGGGGGCCGGTGGGCCCCCCTCTTTGTGTTCGAGTTGCGGGTCCGGTGGACCCGTTTGCTTTGAGTTGGGCCATGGCGCGCGAATTGAGTTTGCACGCGGGCCGAGTTCGCATGCGGGCCATTTGTGTGCGGGCCCAATTTCGCATGCGGGCCGTTGTGTATGGGCCAGGTTGCGCATGTGGGCCGTTGTGTGTGGGCCCAAGTTTCGTGTGCGGGTCGGGTTCGACCCGAAGGCCGTTGGGTGCGGGCCTATTTTACTATGCAAATCGGGTTCGACCCGTGGGCTAATTTCAATTCCCACAAATGCCCCCTCAAGTTTGAGTGCGCCCGCGGGAAACACATAGCGCTTGGACTTGAGCCGCGTATTCGTGTGGGATTAGGTCTTTATAAGGACCCCCGTTTCCTTGTTTCTCTTCATTGTCGACGGTTCCCGGCGGCTTGGAGACGAAAGCTCTTGCTAGGGTTTCTTGCTTCGCGATGATGACGCGGAGGATGAAGATGGTCACGCCATGGAGCTCGAGAAGGAGAGGAGATCGTCGAATCGCGGAGGGCGGAGGGTCGCAAGCAAGGTGCGTTCTCTTCCTCCTCCTCCTTCTTCTTCTTCCTGGTTCTAGACTGCGCGTGCGGGAGCGGCAGCAGCATAGCGGCAGTGGCGGCGGCGCGCAGGGGCCGGCGTAGCAGCGGTAACGGAGCACACGTGGGGCGTGGGGGCCAGTGCAGCAGCGGCGGCGGCGCGGCGCGTGAGGCGCTGGGGCCGGTGCAGCAGCGGTAGCGGCGGCGAGCGCGGGGGCCGGTGTAGCAGCGGCGCGCGGGGGCCAGTGCAGCAGCAGCGCACGGGGGCCGGCGCAGCAGCGGTGGCGGCGCGGCGCGTGCGCGAGGCGTGGGTGCGGTGGCCGGTGCAGCAGCGGTGCGCGGGGGCCGGCGCAGCAGCGGCGGCGGCGCGGCGCGCGCGCGAGGCACGGGTGCGGTGGCCGGCGTGGGTCGCGACAGGCAGCCGGTGGCCGGCGCGGTGCGGTGGCCGGTGTTGGTCGAGGCCGGCAGCACCCCCCCTGCGGGTTTTAACAGGAGAGAGGGGGTCACGGCTTTTTGCCGTGGCCCCCCTCTTTTTTCTTCATTTACTCATGGGGCCGGCGACCTTTTTTGCTTAGGCCCCCCCCTCGTTTTCCTTCATTTACTCATGGGGCCGGCGGCCTTTTTGCTTAGGCCCCCCCCTCGTTTCTTTGTTTTGCTCATGGGGCCGACGGCTTTTTAGCCGATGCCCCCCCTGTTTTTTTGTTTTTGTTTTTTTGCATTCGGGTCTGCGGCTTTTTAGCCAAGGCTTCATCATTTTTTTTTTGTATTCGTCTTGTACTTTTCTTGCTATCTGACTTGGGCTTTGTCTTCCTCCCTTTTTTTTTTCAGGTCTCGGCGCTACGAGAGTTTTTCGAGTTCTGGCTGGATCGTCGATGCGGTCTCCCACGGGAGTACGCATCTTCGTTTCCCTTTTGCGCAAGTCTTCAACCATCGTGCTTCGAGATAGGAGACCAGACTATCAGTACTTCAGCTTTTGACGCATGAGCGAGTTTGTGAGGATGGCGTGGCCGACGGCTCTTGTCGTGCGTTGAAACTTGGCGAGCGTATCCTTACTGACGAAGGATCTTCCCGGCAAGTTGTTCGGCCAAGTTTGGGGTTGCCGTTCCACCACACTGGCGAGGAATCGGTTCTGGTCCCCGTTGTTGCTTTGAATATATGCTCCCGTCGTACACGGTGGGGTGTGGAGATTCAACCACGTGTAGATATCACATATCTGGGAGGTTTCCATGACTGGATGCGTGAGCTGTCTGGCGCGTTGGAGACAGAGCCAGGGATGGAGCATCTGGCTAGGTTTATGGAGCCAGCTTGCTGGGAGTACAGTCGATCGGACGGTATGTACCGGGCACTTTGCAAGCAGTGGTGCCCTTAAACCAACACTTTTTTGACCGGAGCTGGTGAAATCGGGATCACCCTTCATGATGTGCACATTGTCTCTAGATGCCCAGAAGTTCGGAGCTACTATCAGGAGGAGGTTCCTTCTTTGGAGATCTTGACGGACCCAGACGAGTCTCCTAGCTTTTGCCTTTTGCTTTTTAAGGCATATGCTATTATAGCGGCGCGCGAGCGGTCAGACCGAGTACTTCACTCGGATTGGGTGGACTTCTGGTTTCGAGGAGAGTATCGTCACGTTCCTCCTTCGAATCACCCGATGTGGAAGTATGGATCGTCGAAGAGACCGGCACCTAGCACTTTTCGACGGCCTATTGAATCTTTAAGAAAAGAATGGTGCTCCATGGCTACGGCGCAGCGCCCCTGGGAGGTTTTGGGACTGGAGGAATGCAGCGATGCTTGGCGTGCTGCTTACTGGTCAGCGGGGCTTGTACTTTTTCTTTGCCGCTTTGCTCTGCCCTGGAATGGGGATGTGATACGCCCTGGGACTTTCCTTGCAGCTGCTCGGATGGTGAACGGAGAATTTCTTAACCTGGCGCTGGCGATCCTCTGCTCGTTGTACCAAGGGCTTAGTGGAACATACTAGAGTCTATCGAGTGCGGATAATGCAAGAGGGGAAGTAGGCAGGGCCAGTTCCTTTTGCCCCCCTGCATTACCTTTATGGTTGGATTGGGCTCCACTTTTCGAAGGGGATCTTTGCAGCGCGTGGACCTTTGACCTCGGTGCCCTTCCTTCCTTGTGTAGGAGGCGTGATGAACGCTTATTACACGTGGGAGCGTCCGAAGCCCAATGCTCGAGAGTGGTTGAGACGTATGGGTCCTTCTGACTTTGACTTTGTATCGGAGAATGCACTTGCACCTTCTACAAGATCCTTGGTATGTGATGGGCCGGAGATGCCCGAGCACTTGTACTGGAGTATGGTGAGTTGCTGGCCCGGGTATCTCGTTTGGCGTCGTGGGGACGCAGCGGAGGTGGCACGATATTCTCCCCATCGGTTTGCTCGACAGTAGGGTTTTCGCCAAGAGTTGTCGGGGACTCCTTTACGCATGCAGTCATGTTACACTCCATAGGAAGCGTACCGCCTCTGGGGAGCCCTTTATGACCGATTTACTGGGTGTATTTTCTCGCCGGGGATTAAGCTGGGCGGAAAGGATGCTGCAACTCCTGAGTATCGCTGCTGGGTCAATGAGGTAGTGCTTCCCTACCTGGTTAGCTTTCCACTGGACGTCCTTGCTAGCAGCGAGCAGGCTGACTTTTCTTTTGACCCTTTGGCGGGGTCAGAGGATTGTCGTCTTCGGTCTGAGGAGCGACGATCGGAGAGGTCTCACGGCCATCAAGAAAGTACTTTCCGAGCTTCTACTTCTGTGCAAGAGGTCAAGATGGCTTCGTCTACCAAGGTCCAGAGCCTTCCTGAGACTCTGACTTCTTGGAGTGGATGTGCTTCTCCCAAGAGAAGGAAGTTGGATCTCTTGTGTGAGGCAGCTTTGGCTGGCGCTAGTGAGGCAGAGCCAGCTCGAGAGGGAGAGCCAGGGCTTTTTGCCGATGAGGTAATCCCTCTTTCTGGGGTAGCTTCATCGGACGTCGCAGGTATCTATTGCTTCTAATTGCTCATGGATTTCTTTGCTTGTATTCTTATTCCATTGGCTGAGTTATTTAATTCCCATTTTGGCAGGGTCTGTTGGTTTGGGCTACGAGTCTGCCCCCAAGGGGGTTGGGCATGAATGCTCTCCCATCAGAGCGACGTTGATTTAGAGCGGCGGGCTGGATGTACCTTGGGATAACTTGGGCTTTTGGGAGCGTGTGGGGCAGATTTTGCCGGCAGTGCTGTCAACCTGGATGATATCGACATGGAGCAGTTGGGCTTTGGGGAGGAGGATGAGGTCTGCAGTGTAGGAAGAGAACAGACTCCTCTGGTCAGGCCCGGTGTTCTGGCAGAGATTGCTCCTGCAGTCGTTCCGTGGAAGGTTTGCCTGTAGCTTCTCCTTCAGCTCTGGTGGTACCACTGACTGTTATCACAGCGATGGTTCAGGAGGTGGTTCCTGCACTTGAGTTTTCAGGACCGGAGCTTACCCCGTCGGTGCACTCAGGGGCTGACAAGCGAAAGTGTAGCTCGCGAGGCCTTCTTTCTGCGCTTCTTTTAGAGAGCTGTCGGAAGTATATTCAGGCAACGCTCGCACCTTTTCAGGAAGATGGTCTTGATGCTTTGAATAACTGGTGGGTCCTTGAGGGACCTGAGTTTTGTGAGAGTTTGGCGGCTTTCCAGGTAGATGGTTCTTTGTTTGAGGCATGGATGCGTGCTTTCTTGGCGGACAGTGAAGCTCATCGCTTGAAATGGGCTTCGATGGAAGATGACCTTCCTCTAATACTAGCAAAGGCCGAGGACGAGGAGCGTCGTCTAGGAGAAGCAGCATGCACTTGCTACTGCGAGCCTTGTTCGGGCGCGGAAGAAGCTAGAGGCTGCTCGCACATCTTTTGAGAAAGCTGAGACGATCGAGAAATCTTCTGGAGCAGATCTCGCAAAGCAACGTATTAAGCTAGCGACGCATCGGGAGCAAATAGCTTCTCGGTCTTCGGAGCTGCAGCGCATGGAGGTTACTGGCGGCGAGCTGCTCCAACGTCTTAAAGAATTTAACTCGCTTTACTAGCAATATCGCATTTCCCTTTCTTTCTTGTCATTTCTGCTGGATAGACTCGTAGTTTTGTTTTCTTTCGTTTGATGATAACTTAATATCATGCATCTATTTTCTGGACTTATCTTCTGGAATGGTGGTGTCTGGATGTTCTCTTTTTTTTGTTTGGACTGAACCTTTCCAGGCTGCCGACGTACCCTACTGAGAGGAATCAAGTCACACGTAGTTCCTTTTTTTTTGCAAGGAGTGTAGCCCTGCTTTTAGGCATAGTACCTTTTGAGGTACTTGCCATTGATCGGGCCGAGTGTAAGCCCTTCTGGCGTGGTGAGAAGATATGCACCGTTGGAGTAGACCTCTTTGACAGCGTGCGGTCCATCCCATTTGGCGTCGAACTTCTTTCCTCCTCGATGCGAAAGAATGATGGGGCGTTTGACTGCCAGCACCAGTTCTCCTATTTGGAAGGATCGAGGGCGAATTCTTTTGTTGAAGGCTCGCATTAGCCTAGCTTGATAGCATTCCAAGCGTTGCTGGGCTTCGAGGCGCTTTTCATCCAGTGCTTCTAATTCTGCTAGGCGAAGTTGGGTGTTGTCGCCGTTGACAAGGCCTTCTTGAATGGCTATCCTGAGTGACGGGATCTGGAGCTCGAGCGGGAGGACAGCTTCTACTCCGTATACCAGTGAGTACGGAGTTGCCTGTTTTGGCGTGCGAAAAGAGGTGTGATATGCCCATAGCACTTCGCCCATGCGTTCATGCCAATCTTTCTTTGATTTTGAGACGACTTTCTCCAAAAGTTTGCAGAGTGTTTTGTTGAAAGCTTCAGCTAGACCGTTGGCCGACGCGTTGTACATGGTCGAACACCTTTGCTTGATGTCGAACTTAGCACAAAACTGACTGACAGCGGCATTCTTGAATTGCTTCCCGTTGTCCGTGACGATATAGCGAGGGATGTCGTACCTGAAGATGATATCGTTCTGGATGAAGTTGATGACAGAGTGCCTGGTAACTTCTCGCAATGGTACTGCCTCAGCCCACTTGGAGAAGTAATCTGTCGCCGCCAGGATGTAAAGATGCTGCTTGGATGACTTGGGTAGCGGACCGACAATGTCGAGTCCCCATCCATCGAAGGGCCATGATGCGATGGTTGGATGCAAAGGTTCCGGAGACTGACGGATATAGTCGCCATGCAACTGGCAAGCGTGACATCTTTTTGCAAACTCGAGGGAGTCCTTGATCATAGTGGGTCAGTAATACCCCATCCGCCTGATACGGAAGTGAAGCTTTGGACCGGATTGATGTGAGCCACATATCCCGGCGTGGACTTCTTCCAGTGCTGTTTCTGCTTCTTCTTTTGCAAGACACCTCAGGAGTGTGCCATCGTAGCTTCGTCGGTACAACTTGTTATTGAAGTGGAAGAATTTCAGAGACCGACGGCGAATGTCGACCTTACGCTTTGGATCTTAAGGGAGCTTCCCATGGACAAGGAAGTCTATGAATGGTAGTCTCCAATCCAGCTCGTCGGTTGTGAGAATGTGTACCACGTTGACTTGGCCTGGGATTCCCATAGGGAGGTCCTCCTCGGTGATCACCATCCTCTTGCAAATAGGGATGATGAGCTGGCTTTTTTCTGGGAATGGAAGTGTAGCCGCTAAATTTGCGAGTGCATCAGCCTGCTGATTGAGGTTCCTGGGGACATGCTGGATTGAAGCAGTTTTGAGTGTACCAAGGAGTTTCAGAGCTCGCAGATGTAACGGCATGAGGTCTTCTTTGTTAACTTCGTATGCTCCCAATATTTGCTGAATGACGAGTTGAGAGTCGCCGAAAATTTTGAGTCCTTGAAGTTTCATATCATTGGCGAGTTCGAGGCCAATAATCAAGGCTTGATATTCTGCCCTGTTGTTGGAGCATGGTTCTGATAGTAGAAATGAGAAAGGGAGTATTTCGTCGTTTGGCATGACGAAGATAACCCCTGCTCCTGCCACGTCTTGCCTTGCCGCACCGTCGAAGAACATTTTCCAAGAAGGGGCGATGTCGATGCAGAATACTTCTTCGTCTGGGAGATCTTCCGATAGTTCCCATTCTGCTGGAAGGGGGTATTCTGCCAGGAAGTCCGCGAGAGCTTGACCTTCGATCGCTTTACGAGGGACGAAGGTGATATCGAACTCGAGGAGGAGTAAAGCCTACTTGGCCAAACGTCCGGAGAGCACTGGCCTTGACATAATATATTTGAGCGGGTCGGCTTTTGAGATAAGCCTGATAGCGTGAGCTAACATGTAGTGTCGCAGCTTCTTTGTAGTGAAGATGAGTGCCAGATAGACCTTCTCAATCGGGGAGTAGTTTAGATCCGCGCCGATGAGAGTGTGACTCAAATAGTAACATGCTGTTTCCTTGCCTAGCTCGTTGTCTTGAGCCAGGAGTGCCCCCAAGGACTGTTCCTGGGCGCTGATGTAAAGGACCAATGGTTTTCCTTGAACTGGTGCTGTCAGAACTGGAGGCTTGAGTAAGTAATTCCTGATGTTCTGGAGGGCTTCCTGACAAGCTTCATCCCACTTGAATGGTGCTCCTTTCTTCATGAGGCGACTGAAGGGCCAACATTTTCCAGCTAAGTTGGCGATAAATCTCCTGATATATGCCAAATGGCCCTGGAGACCTCTAAGGTCCCTCACCGTTTTTGGGATTGGCATATTGAGAATTACATCTATTTTGGATTGATCTATCTCGATGCCTCGATGTCGTACGACAAAGCCGAGAAACTTACCCGAGGAGACTCCAAATGCGCATTTAAGCGGGTTCATGCAGAGCTGATATCTCCGAAGCCGTTTGAAGATCAGCTCGAGGTCTTGAAGATGTGCTGCCTTTTGTCTTGATTTTACCACGAGGTCGTCGACGTAGCATTCCACATTCTGATGGAGAATATCGTCGAAAATTTTTTGCATGGCTCGTTGGTAGGTAGCTCCTGCATTTTTCAAGCCGAAAGGCATAACTTTGTAGCAATAGATCCCTTTTGGCGTACGGAATGCCGTAAGTTCTTCATCTTTGGAGGCCATACGGATCTGGTTGTAGCCTGAAGATCCATCCATGAAGGTTAGTGCTTCATGGCCGATTATCGCATCTACCATCAACTCTGTGATTGGTAATGGGAAGTCATCTTTGGGACATGCATCATTTAAATCCTTGAAGTCCACACATACTCTGATTTGACCGTTCTTCTTCTTGACTGGGACGACGCTGGAGATCCACGTTGGATATTTGACTTCTCGGATGAAACCGGCTTTCAATGAGCTTGTTGATTTCACCTTCTATTTGCGGTATTAATTCTGGCCGGTAGCGTCTTTGTCCTTGCTTGATAGCGCTAACTCCATGTCTGACAACGAGCTGGTGTACTGCGATCTTGGAGTCAAGTCCTGGCATTTCTTTGTAGGACCATACGAAGACATCTCTGTATTCTTGGAGTAGCTTGATGTATGCAGCCTCCTCTTCGGGAGTCAGGAGTGCACTTACGAATGTAGGTCGAGGATCCTCCTACGTACCTAAGTTGATTTTCTTCAGATCGTCGATGGTAGATTGCCCCCCTTCTTCGAGGACTGGCGGGGCGTCTGGCAACTCGTCGTCCGAAGTAGAAGTTGTGTTGATTGGAGTGTCGGAAATTGTAATATGATTAACAGAGACCAGAATGATATCGGTGACGTCGTCAGTTTGGATGAATGATATGGGTGGGAGGGTGGGAACGTTATTTCTCACCTCAGTAGGTGACTTTCCCATACGGTCGAATACTGACCTTCGCTTTACTTGTCTGACTGGCCCAAGTCTTTTGAATACTGATACGGGATTTTGACTTGCCTGGTTTTGATGCTCTTCTTTTGCTTCTGAGGTATGGTCCAACGTCGAGCTCGATATCGCCTTCTTTTGGCGCCCTTTGTAGCGGGATGAACGACATTGGTGGAGCGTGCATCAGAGGCTAACGATCCCTCTTCTGCTTCATCTACTAACTTCACCTCAATATAGTTAGAGGTGAAGGCCTTCTCTCCTGTTATCTTGATGACCATCGGGATTTGACGGGAGCTGATGCCTCGACGATTTGGTGGGATCTGCTCATCGCCTTGGAGTAAATGGGCTTGAGTCTTGGTCATCCCGTGTGGTATTGGAGCTGGCAGGAGCGTACTCATATGTACGACACTATCTTCGTCATAGCCAGCTTTGAACAGCAGCTTGGCGGCATTTTGCCCCCAGCTTTCTTTTGGCTTGAATGTGAGTTGGCTGGATTTGAAGGAATCGATAGGTTTTGGCGGACTTGAAGCTTGCCCCAGGCTGGGTAGTGGCAGTGTCATCTCTTGCAGAGTGATGACATTAGCCTCCGATAGCAGCTGAACCATTTCTCTTGGCGGGGCAAAAGATGGTCCTTCATGTTTGCGCAGCCACTGAGGCATGAGGCACAGAACTGGCATAGTTTGGACAGGCAACGGAGTATGCTGCATGGATCTTGGCTTGGAGCTGATGCGCATCCTTCGTCTTGGTACTAGCACTTCTTTGACTTCGTGTATCGCCTTAGATGGTAGCACTGGATTTGGAGTTGGCAGAGTTTCATCATGCTCCATCCTTTTAGCTTTCTGAGTTCGAGGAGCTTTAGCTGGAAGGACTTCTGCAACGAGGTCCTTTGCTTGGTAAAATTTGGCATCAGCGAGGTGTGCTTCGGCCTCATTGAATGATTTGTCATCTGCAATGATGCATTTCTCCAGGCCCTCCTCATAGTACTTTAGGCATTGGTGTCAGGTGGAAACTACGACACCGTTTTCATGTAGCCACGGTCTTCCTAGCAAGAGGCGATATGATGTTTGACAGTCGATGACGTGAAAGAGAACTGTCGTGTCAAGCTGGCTGATGGAGAGTTTTAGATGAATGATTCCTACAGTGGACTGTCCGCCTTGGTTGAACCCTTGAATGACCAGCTGGCTTTGTAAGAGCTGGTCGGTGATAATGTCGAGCTGCCGTATTGTTTGGATGGGCATGATGTTGAAGGCGGAGCCGCAATCCAACAGGATTCGATTTACCGGCTTCTCGTTGATGTATCCCGAGACATAGACAGGTCGATTGTGCAATCGTGCCCCGAGCTGCAGATCTTCATCTGAAAAAGTTATCACTACACTGCAGGAGACAATTGTTTTATCTTTCTTGATGCCTTTCTTCTTTCTTTTGTAACTGTCTGGATCCGCTAAAGCTTCAGCCATTGCTAGGCGAGCCTTCTTTGGGAGGTGTAGCACTTCTATGAGTGGCAAGTGCAAGATCGCCTCATCGTGGGCAGCAGTATTGTTTTTATCGGAATTATCCTCCTCGTCGTTGGTGTTGCTCTCTTCAGGAGACTCGATCTTGTCTCCTTCTTTCGGCGTCATGTGGATTTCAACCATGCAACAGGAGGCTCTGTGCTGTTGATCAGCTGGGAGGAAGTAATTGGGGAAGAACTCTTGCAACATTGCCGGTTCCGGAATGTTTTGCAGGAGGAGATCATCAGGATCTGCCGGTGGTATTTTGAATGCTTGCTTCCCTGGAGCTTTACTTTTCTTTTTGTAAGTTCTTCGTTCAGAAAGTTTTCTTGTCACCCGATCTAGCTTGCGATTTCTTGCCGTCCATGGCCTTCGCCTTCGAGTTAGCATGATCCATGCGTCTTCATCAGTGGATTCTCCCTCACCAAGGTGAAGGTTTGAAGTGGTAGCTGTAGGTTCTTCGTGGGTCGGGGAGACTTGCTCCTCTGGAGATTCCACTGGCTCATCTTCTGATCCCCAGCCGGTGGGCTTGATCTCTTCCATTGAGACAGGTAAAGGTTTGGAGTAGAGGACGAAATAGTCAAATTTTCCTGAGGGCTGGCCTAACAGACTGACCTATGGGTCTCCTTGCTCGTACCTTGTCTGGAGAATTTGTTGGGACATGGATTTGTTCGAGCGAGATGCCGATGTAGGCGACGGTTGCCCCCAGGGTTGTGACGTTTCTTCCTCAGCGAGCGTAGGAGCGTGCCGTCGTCGCCTTGAGACTTTCCGTTATGGAGCTAACTTCGTAATTGGTTTTTGGCGATTGATGCGCAACTTGGGCCTTCTCTGGTGTGTAGTAATGAGTACTGGCTGAAATGAACCGAAGGTGATGGACGTAATGTTTGCTGTTGCAACGTCACCGGAGTCAATCTCGATTTTTCCTTGCTTTGCGAGCGTCATGATCTTTTCTTTGAAGACGAAGCATTTCTCGATAGGATGGCTAACTACTCGATGGTATTTGCAGAATAGTGGATCGTTGACACGATGCATCTGTTCGGGTCTTTTTGAAGGAGGGAGCTCGATCATTTTCTCTTGTAGCAACTGATCGAACATGGAGGAGACTTCCGAGTCTGGAAAGGGATACTCTTTGGCCTCAAGCTCTTCAAGAGTCATCCTCGACTGCCTTTGGGGTGGAGGCGGTGGTATGGCAGCTCCTTTTTCTTGATCCGACTTACTACTGATTTTGAGTGGCTTGGAGGCCGAGGCGATGTCGGTGACGTTAACTTGCTTTGACTTGGGTGCTGGTGGTTTGTCTTTCTTTTCCACCTTCAGGAAGTCTTTGGCCTTTGAGTCCCCGTGATTTGCTAAGCTGAGCTCCATGTCGTGAGCTCGAGTTGTGAGTTCTTCGAAGGATCGAGGCTTGATCCCCTTGAGGATGTAGAGTAAGCCCCAGTGCATGCCTTGGGTATACATCTCGATAGCCGAGTCTTCAGACAAACGGTATCGTGAATTTAGGGCGAGATTCCTCCATTGATCGATATAGTCGATTACCGATTCGTCCTTCCTTTGCTTGACGGCAGTAAGCTCGGTCATGCTAACAATGCGCCGAGTGCTGTAGAAGCGGTTGAGAAATTCCCTCTCCATCTGATCCCAGCTGTCAATGGATCCTGGAGGAAGATCAACATACAAGTCAAAAGCATTACCTTTGAGGGTGCGAACGAACTGCTTCACCATCTCATCGTCGTATGTGCCGGCGTTGTTGCAAGTTTCGACGAAATAGGCAATGTGTTGCCTTGGATTCCCCTTCCCGTCGAAGTGCTGGAACTTTGGTGGCTGGAACCCGGTAGGGAAGCACAGCTGTTGGATCCTTGTGGTGTAAGGCTTTGAGTATACCGCCGTGATCGGAGGTAGACTACCGTCGTGGGAACGCATCATGTCGGCCACCAATGCTTGTATTTGCTGGGCATTCATTGTTGCTACCATTGAAGGTTGTGAGGCTATCGAGACTTGCATGGGGGAGACGACTTCCGCTGGGATGGGAGCCGAGGAGAGTACGGGAGTAGTCACTAGCATTGCCGGAACAACTTCTGCAGGAGCGGGAGTTGGAGACGGGGCTGGAGCAGCTACTGGAGATGCAGGAGGTTGGCTGAATGTCGTCGTATCCCTCGCACTTAACCTTTGAAGCAAGGTGTTGATGTGACGCTCCTTTTCCTCCATTAGCCGGGTGATTTACGCCATGTGTTCACCCATTTGCATGACTTGGAGCTGGAGAGCGGACGGTGGATGATGACGCAGGACGTCTTGATGTTGCATGCCTGCATCCTCGCCATCATCGTCGGAGACGTAGTGGTGCCGACTTGCTTCTGCTTGGTGACGAACGTTTGCCCCCTGCAAAGGAGGTGCAAAGTCCGCTGGAGAACCCGAATGGGTTCTGGATTGGGGCTGGACCTCCCCAAATTTTTGGACTTGAATTCCAGGATCGAGGCTTGTTTCTTCATGCACCAAGGCCTCATTGGCGCTTTGGCGAGCATCTTCGGCAGCAGTTTCTGGCGTGAAGAAGTCCGCAAGAGTTTGAGTACGCCGAGTGTAGACGCGTACTACCGGGGGAACGACATCCTCTGAGTTTTCTGGATTGCTATGCTGGAGTAACAGAGACTCGCGATAGGTGAAAGGCTTGTTGGAGCAAACGTATCATCGTTTGTCCCGGCCATGGCGAACTTGAAGCAACTTCTTCAAACATACGGATGAAAGGAGAGGAGGTCCCACCGGGCGTGCCAGAAATCTGTGTGCGTAGAAAAAGATATGGGTCGTCTTTATTGCGAATCACACGAGATTACAGAGTGGCCGGGACCCGGGGGCTCGGGTGTGGCGAGTCCGGGTGCGGCGAATATTTGATCAGGAGATTGTGGGAGAGATCCTCTGGAGGGTCCCTTTGATCCGCGTCTCCATGTGGTATTCGTGTGAGAGCTCTGAAGGGGTTGCCCAGGACAGAGGTCTTTACAGGGTGAGGGTTTTTGAGAGGCTAAGGAGTATCCGCCTTTGTTTTTGTCCCGTCCGTGCTTCGCGCTTTCTCGGCTAGGGAGGTTTTGGGCTTCGTTCCTCGGTCTTTGTGTCTTCCTCGATCCTTGCTAGACCTCGGCGTCCTTGATCGTCGGTTCGCGGCGTTCTTGATCGTCGGTTCGCTTTTGGCGTCGGCTTTGGCATTGGCTTTTGGCTTTGGCGTTGCGTTGGCGTGGCTCTGGCTTTTGCTTTGCTTTGGCGCTTGCGCTTGAACGTAGGCGGGTAGAGGCTTGCGATGCTTTAGTTCTTCCGGACTTCGCGTCATATCGGCTAGAACGTGCGGTGCTTTGCTCGTGACCGTCGTAGTTGCTTGGCTTTGGCACGTGCGTTGCTTTGGCGCGGGCTTTACCGGTGCGTTTGCTTTGGCTTCTTGCGTTGGCTTTAGCTTTAGCTTTGACTCGATCTTCTTCTCGAACGGCGATGGCTTCTTCTTTAGGGCTTCTTTATTCTTCCGGCTTCCTCGACGGTTGTGGCGTCGGCTTGACTTTTCGACGGGGGTAGCACCGATCTTTGTGCGACGGTTGTAGCGTCGGCTTTTGTTGATGAAGACGGCGGGGGTAGCACCAATCTCCGCACGACGGTTGTAACGTCGGCTTTTGTTGATGAAAACGGCGGGGGTAGCACCGGTTTCAGCACGACGGTTGTAGCGTCGGCTTTTTGTTGATGAAGACGACAGGGGTAGCACCGGCTTCAGGCCTTCCTCTCCCGGCTTTCTTCTTCATGCAAGGAGTTGATGCCTTTGTTGAAGACGACGGATATTGTCGGCTTCGATCTTCTTCTCCGACCTTTGCTCATGGCGTCTTCGGAGCTGATGAAGATCGTTGGAGCAGTCGGGATGATGACGACTCTGGGCCTTCTTCTTCAAGCTTTCTTCTTCGTGCGAGGAGTCGAAGCTTTGATCTTCGAGTGCAAGGTCTTCACGTTGATGAGGACTTGAAGGGCCAAGGATTCTCGTAGGACGTGCTTGCCGTGCCTCGTGAGGCCTTCGGTCTTCGAGCGTTAGTGCTTCTCTTGCAGAGCTCTTTCGTCTTCGGCTTTTCGGACCTCTTTTTGCCTTCCCGCACCCCTTCTATTTATAGGCAAAGGGGGCGGTTGGGGGAGATATGGCTGAAATCTTTTTGTTTCATCCAATATCTCCCCCCATAACCATCAAGATATTGTTCCTTTATTCGGGGAAATAAACTCGATCCCCTCCTTTTTAGTTGGGGTGGTTACGGGCTAGATGTGACTCGATCTTTGAAGATTGAGTTGTTATTTTTTTGCACTTTTGGATCGGATGGCGACACAACGTCATCTTGTCCGTTGGATCGAGGGATCGTCGCGGATCTACGGCTGCGTAGACGTCCACGCCACCTCCCCCCGCATCGAAGCGGTTTTGATTTTTTTTCTTTTTTTTTCTTTTTTTTTCTTTTTCTTTTTCCCTTTTTTTTCTTTTCCTTTATGGCCGGCCCCACCTCCCAATGGGGAGGAGGCACGGTTTTCAAGAAGGGGGGCCGGTGGACCCCCCTCTTTGTGTTCGAGTTACGGGTCCGGTAGGACCCGTTTGCTTTGAGTTGGGCCATGGCGCGCGAATTGAGTTTTCACGCGGGCCGAGTTCGCATGCGGGCCGTTTGTGTGCGAGCCCAATTTTGCATGCGAGCCGTTGTGTATGGGCCAGGTTGCGCATATGGGCCGTTGTGTGCGGGCCCAAGTTTCGTGTGCGGGTCGGGTTCGACCCGAAGGCCGTTGGGTGCGGGCCTATTTTACGTGTGCAAATCGGGTTCGACCCGTGGGCTAATTTCAATGCCCACAGGGCCGTAGGGGTATTTTGGTAAATACTGAAATATGGCTCAGAACACATTGAATATGGATCTTAGAATGAGCGGAATAATTCCAGGAGCTCATAGGCACTGACGGAACTCGATTCCGAGTAGCGCACCTCATTCAGTCTCTCTTTTAGTTTTCCACTTTTCGTGAATGGCGTTTTCGTCCAGGCTTCACGATAGACATTGGAAATCCCTAAAACCCCCCCCCCCCCCCCCCTTATCCTAATCCTATTAGGGTCGGCCCTAGCTTTCCCATGGCACTAGGAGACCGGCCCTATAAGTATAGAGGAGGGGGAGGGGCCGGCCCTAAGGTCTCCCCCTCTCCAAAATCCGAACCCCCCCCCCCCCCTTTGCTCCTCCTCTTTTGTGGTTTCGGCCAAGGAAAAGAGAGGAAGAAGAAGGGAGAAGAAAGAGGAAGGAAGGAGAAGGAAGATGAGAGAAAGAGAAGAAGAAAATCTTGCGGCTCGCCATCGTCTTCGCAACGGATTCCTCCGTCGGCTCGTAATCCTTGCACTTAGAGACGGGATTTCGAGGATTCTTCAATTCGCAAAGGACAAGGTGCTATCCGACAGTTTCCCTTGCGATTCAAGTGTGGTTCTTTATCGTTTTGTCATCTCCGGATCATAGATCCAAAAGGTATGATGATTCTAAACACCTAACTAGATACATGCATGTCTTCCGTAGATCGTAGTATGCCTCTAGGGTGTTCGCACATATGCTAAGATCATAGATTTGCATGTAGATTGTTTTGTAGAATTAATTATAATGAAACATACACCGTATGATCTTCGGATCTACCTTTTGCTTCCGCTGCGACTCTGATAAGCGGATCCAATTCCAATATAACCAACCAATCCCTCTCCCAACCCACAAAGAGATAACTCCCAAGTAACAAGAAGAAATACCGCAACCCTCTCATCCCAAAAACAAGAGAAACCCTCGCTCTAACCCAGTGATGGTTACCCTCTCTTCGATCTCTCAAATAGCCTTTAGATCCTTCTTTTTTTTTTCTTCATCCCTAGAGGTCTTTTTACAGTCCCAAGTTCGTGCAAGACCTAAGATAGAAGATAGAAACAAATCTCAACAAGTTATCTCGAAAACCCATAGAAACACAACCAAAACCACGTCCCGCGCATGCCTATCCGGTGCTTGGCACCAGAATTCCTGCGCACGGACTGGGCTGCTTTGGGTTGGCGCCCAGGGCGCCAGGCCCCTTTTTTCGCCTCGTCTTCGCTTTGTAGCTGCTCCGTCTTCCGCCATCCTTCGTGCACAAACCTTTGACATGTTGAGGGCATGTTTTAAGCCAACATCATTAACAATCTCCACATTGGCTTCAGACAAGACAAGAGCAAAACCTTATCCATGAACTTCATCTCTTTGAAGTGTGAATCTATCTCCCATCGTCACCCCTTTGCCCCCCCGCACTCGGAGCCCAATCACCTAGTTTGGTGATTGCCCAAGTCATTAGACTTGGTCAATGGAACCGATCACTTGATCACCCTTGCCTTTGAGCGAGCTCTACCGGTATCCTTGCTCATCACCAAACATCGAGCCCATGCCGCTACTCCACCGGCTAATCTGTATAGGCCTCTACTCAAGACCCTCTTCATGATTATAGACTTGTCGTCCCATACCTCCATAACTCCATCGCTTTTAATGAATTTGTGCCCGAGAGAATCGAGTCTGGAAAGAGAGACTACATTTCCTCGCCACCTCGGAACATGATGAACAGCCTTGAGTATTTGTACTCGCCCATCAGATATCTCAAGTCGAATATCCCTGACTTCTTTGATCGACACCTTGGAGCCGTCGCCAGTCATTATCCTGCCACCATCGCGCTTTGCATAATTATGGAACCATGCCCTATGCGAACAGATATGATGTGTGGCCCCCCTATCAATTATCCAGTCCAGATCGATCTGATATAGCATTAGTAATAGTCATCAGGAACTCCCTCACGTCGATACTTACCGACGAGCCATAATCTGCAGATTCGTCATCTTGGACAACTATGTTGCTGCTAGATGACCCTAAGCAATCTGGTCTTGCTCCACCTTTCCACTTGCACTCCAATTTGTAGTGCTCGGATCTATTTCCAGCATGAACCTTGCCTCTTTTTCTTCATCCTCCCCGCTTGCACCATCAACAATTTGGTCTCGATGTCCACAACTGCCTCGCTTGCCCCCTTCAAACGAACTTCGATTGAGAGAAGCGTAGCCTTGATATCTTTCATCTTTATTGACTCATTCTTGTAGAGCATTGTGGCCTTCAGATGCTCGTAGGACTAGGATAATGAGCCATGAAGAAGTAGCGCCTTGTACGTCTGCTTCATGTCTTTGCCGATATTGAGTAACTCTTATGTCAATTGATTGAAGACCGAGAGATGCTCAGCGATCCTCGTACCTTCTGCCATTTGAAGATTATAGATCTTATGCTTCAGGTACAACCGGTTCGTGAGCGATCGGGTCATATACATGCCTTCCAGAGTTTCCCATAATTTTGCCACAGAAACCTCCCTTGAGATGTTTGCCAACACGACCTTTGTGAGACACATCTGAATCGTACTCGCCATCTTCAAATCATATTCAATCCACTTGTCATCCTTCATCTTGTCCGGCTTGACGCCTTTCAAAGTTTGGTGCAATCCGCACTAGATCAATGCATCTCTGACTTGTATTTGCCACAAGCCAAAGTTGATATCGCCATCGAACTTTTCGATCTCGAACTTCATGTTCGACTTGGAGAGCGTCATCTCTGATTTCTTCGTCTTCAACCTTGAGCCTTAGGAATCGACCAACGAGAAGCTCTGATACCAGTTTTTGGGGAAAAAAAAATCAATCATATCACCGAGGCTCCACGCAACGAAAAGGTCATCGAAAGCGCGAAGAACTCTACCAGAAGATAGCAAACACCACCTTCGAGAAAAACAAATGATCAATGCAAACCAAAGTACCAAACACAAGAACACAAGATGATATCCGACAATCGATGATCAATGGATTTACTCAGAAAAGAAATACAAGGAGTAAAACTCTAACCAATCCTTCTCCCAAACTAAAGAGATAACCCCCAAGGAACAAGAAGAAATACTGCAGCCCTCTCACCCCAAGAACAAGAGAAACCCTTGTTCTAACCCGATGATGGCTACCCTTTCTTCGATCTCTCAAAAAGTCTTTAGATCCTTCCTCTTTTTTTTTCTCCATCCCTAGGGGTCCTTTTATAGCCCCAAGTTTGTGCAAGACCTAGGATAGAAGATATAAATAAACCCCTACAAGTTATCTCGAAAATCTATAAAAAACGCAACTGAAACCGCGTTCCGCGCATGCCTATCCGGTGCTTGGCGCCCTGGGCGCTAGAATTCCTGTGCATAGGCCGGACTGCCTCGGGTTGGCGCCCAGAGCGTCAGGGCCCTTTTTTGTCCTCGTCTTCGTTCGTAGTCGTTCTGTCATCCGTCATTATTCGTGCACAAACTTTGGACATATTGAGGACTTGTTTTAAACCAACATGATCAACAGAGAGACCTGTGATTGATTCCAACTTATATCGAATTAAATAACTATAAAAAAACTACCTTAACACTGTCTTAGATGGGACGTTGAGAGAGATGAGACCCTGAGAGATTCTCAAAAAACAAAATAATAACAGCATGCAACCTTTTGAGACTCGGTCAATTTTCTCCTTAGATTCAAAGTCTAAAGCCTTTTCAACACGGTATAAACGATTTTGAACCGAAAGAATGAAGTGGTTTGTTGGGAAAGATCACCCAATCCAACGGCCGAGCGTGTAATCCGGCGGGCCAGTCTAAGTTGGGCGGACGTCCATTCCGGGGTTGTGCCGCGTCAATGCACGCAAAAAAGTCGCGGTGACTGCTAACTTGCTCCGGGCCAGATGGAAGCGACGCGCGTGTTCTGCCCGCTGATCCGGCAGCCGTCTCAGTATTAAAACCGAAAGAGAACTAACTTACAAATTCCAAAATAAAAATAAACTGGATTTAATCCGTTCCCACCCCGATTTGAAGTCCGCCTCCACCACATTTTTAGAGAGAGAGAGAGAGAGAGAAGCAGAGAGAACAACCCCAACCACAAAAAAAATGTTCTGAGCCGGCGTAGGATAAGTTCGACTGACGGCCGCCTGGATGGGCCTGTCCGCCTCCATCCCGTGCAGGAACCCCTCGGCCACCCAGCGCCGCTCTAAGCCCAGGCCTACGGCCACGATGACGGTGGAGGTCGCCGCCTCGGACGGGCGGGACCACACCGCGGACCTCCCCGACGAGTGCCTGGCCCTCATCTTCCAGTCCCTCAGCTCCGGAGACAGGAAGAGGTGCTCCCTGGTGTGCCGCCGCTGGATCGCCGTGGAGGGCGAGAGCCGGCACCGGATCTCGCTAGACGCCCGCGCCGACCTCCTGGAGGCCGCCCCGTCCCTCTTCGCCCGCTTCGGCGCCGTCTCCAAGCTCTCCCTCAAGTGCGACCGACGCTCCGACAGCATCGGCGACGGGGCCCTCGCCCTCATCTCCCTCCGCTGCCCCAACCTCGTCCGCCTCAAGCTCCGCGCGTGCCGCCAGCTCACCGATCTCGGCATGGCCGCCCTCGCGGACCACTGCCCCAGCCTCCGCAAGCTCTCCTGCGGCTCCTGCACATTCGGAGCGCGCGGCGTTGACGCCGTACTCCGCGGCTGCCCCTTCCTCGAGGAGCTTTCCATCAAGCGCCTGCGCAGACTCACCGACGCTGCTGCTGCGGCTGAAACCCCCGCCGTCGGCCCCTGCGCCGCCTTCGCTTCCCTCCGCTCCATCTGCCTCAAGGATCTCTACAACGGCGAGAGCTTCGCCCCCCTCATCGCCGGCTGCCCCAACCTCAGGACCCTCAAGCTCCTCCGCTGCTCCGGCGACTGGGACCACCTCCTGGAGGACATCTCCCATCACGTACCCGGGATTGTCGAGATCCACCTCGAGAAGCTCCAGGTGAGCGACCGCGGCCTCTTGGCCCTCTCTTCCTGCACCCGTCTCGAGGTGCTCCACCTGGTGAAGACCCCCGAGTGCACCGACGTGGGGCTAGCGGCCATCGCGGAGAAGTGCAGGCTGCTTCGCAAGATCCACATCGACGGGTGGAAGACGAACCGGATCGGCGACGAGGGCCTCATTGCCGTGGCGGGCCGGTGCCCCAACCTCCAAGAGCTGGTCTTGATCGGGGTGAATCCGACGGCGGCAAGCCTGGGGCTCATTGCCAGCAACTGCCGCAGGCTCGAACGCCTGGCTCTCTGCGGCAGCGAGACCTTCGGGGATGCTGAGATCTCCTGCATCGCCGCCAAGTGCATGGCCCTGAAGAAGCTCTGCATCAAAGGGTGCCCCGTCTCCGACCACGGGATGGGGGCCCTGGCTGAGGGCTGCCCTAGTCTGGTGAAGGTGAAGGTGAAGAAGTGCATACGGGTGACGCCGGAGGGCGCGGAGTGGTTAAGGGTGAACCGGGTATCGCTGGCCGTCAACTTGGACACTGTTCCTCTGATCGAGCCGCCGGATGCGAGCATCAATGCAGATAGCGGGGTGCTGGAAAACAGCGATGAGCAGCAGCGGCTCTCGGCATTGGTCGATCAGATGGAAGCCGCCGTCGGTCTTCCGTCGAGCAGTAGTGGTCCGCCGGCACCGTGGAAGACGGCGATCGGTATTTTCGCCGGGAGGAGCTTTTTAGGATCCACCATCAGGAGATGGTCCCATGGCTGCCGCAATCCCCACCACATAAAACCATAATGTTATGGAACTACTACTATTTCATTGCTTGGATTGCTAATCAACTTCTTCATGCATTAGGATTGGATCCCTTTATATTCCTGTTTTTTGGACCTGAAATTATTTGGTAGTTTCAATGGTTAATTCATGTTCTAGTTCTTATTTTTTCTTAATTTTTATGTTAAATGACAAAATTAAAGAGAGAAATTTTCCACTTTTTGATGCTAAGCCCTTCTTTGGATTTTTTTGATTCTACATCTCAGGAATCATTTCAGCTTCTGGCGGAAATCTGATTATGGGTAAATAATAAATAATCATTTAGCTAAGACCCAGAATCCGATTCCTGCTAGAATCCTAAAATCGGTCCGATTTTGGGTTGAACATGCATGCACCGCGGAAGCGGGTAGGAGGGCTATTCTTGCTTTTGCTTCGCACGGGGATCAGCTTCTCAATATGACAAAAAACAATTTTGCCCAAATCAATTAGGAATCTCATTTGAAGTTCTGAAAATCTGAAGGGGACTTGGGTTGATTTGTTTAAATTTTGTTCAATGAAATCTAATGCTGAATGATTGGAGAATTATTACATTACCTATCACGGGGAAAGGATGGAAGTAGAGAAAAATTTTATCATTTGAAAGTTACTTTTTCATTACGCTAACAAGCTAACTGATGATCTACGACTTGCACCCGATAACAATATTCACTAGAGGTTTATAAGTCAAAAGTCCTATTTATTATGAGTTTTTTTTTCAAAATAGTATTTCAAAAATTAAATATTATTTTAATAACTATATGTGAAAATAAAATAATTTTAAAAGTGGCCAATTAACAACCACATGGAGGGCGGCGTCGAAAAGCGCTCACCACTTTGACTATCGGATTTTTTCGGCTGGCCGTAAAAGTCAGTATTTGAAATACTGTTTTCACTATAACCCTTAATCCTCACCCGTGATTAATCATAGCACATGAGTATTTAAAAAAAACAATACAAAAAAAATGAAATCGGTATTTAAAATACTTTTTAAAAAATCGGTATTTGAAATATCCTCTGAGCCCGACTGACCTGCATAGCTACTCAGAGTGCGAAGTAGGTTGCACTTCAATTCTTCTAGGCTTATTATACATCCTCGTATACCTCTGTTTTTCGTTCAGCATTTGTAATGCGATGTCCCTCCACATTGTGCTATGAATTAACTCGAGCGATGGAGGCACTGTCACACTCGAGTAATCATCTGATTAGGTTCATCCATGCTGACTCATTACAACACACATTTGGTTGATTTGGCTAAGTAACTGAATCCGATCAATAGTCAAATTGTTGACCATCTGGTCAGGGTTTAATGTGATGTTGGTCAAGTCAAGAAACGCACCTCCCGGAAGAGACGTTGATGGCCTGCAGGAGTGGCATTTTGATGCAACGCTAGCTGGATAACCTAGCACACCGTGGTATTAGGTCTCAAGTGGATCATTTACACATTGGTCTACCAAAGCATCATACAACCTGATAGTCCACCGGACAAACATTAGAATCTCACTGTTGAAAAACGCAATAGAATATCACTATCGAAAAACCAATTATTACTATCCAAACTTGGCATATGAATCTCACTGTCAAAAAATCCAATAGAATCTCATTATAAAAAAACTTAGCATATAAATCTCATTATCAAAAAACCTGATGAAATCTCACTATTGAAAAACTGAATCTCACTATCAAAAAACCTGGCATATGAATCTCACTGTCGAAAAACCCGACAGTACAATCCCATTATCAAAAAACCAGATAGAATCTCACTATCGAAAAATCCGGTAGTAGAATCTCACTATCGAAAACCATATAGAATCTCAATATCGAAATACTATCAAAAAATCAAATCTTTCTATCCTAGTATTAAAATCACACTGTCAAAAAACCCAAATTTATACGATTTTTTGATATTGAGATTCTATCTGGTTTTTCTATAGAGAGATTCTTATGCCAAGATTTTTGACCGTAAGAATTGATTTTTCGTAATAAGATTCTATATGAATTTCATTATCGAAAAACCTAATAATGAATCTCACTATCGAAAAGTCTGGTAGTATAATCTCACTGTCAAAAACTCCGATAGAATTTCACTATCCAAAAATCTGATAGTAGAATCTTATTATCGAAAAACAATACCTCATTGTCTAAAAACCCGACACTGCGATTTTATCAGGTTTCTTGATAATGAGAATCTTATGCCAAGTTTTTTGATAGTTAGAATTGGTTTTTCGTGGTAAGATTTTATATGAATCTTGTTGTTGAAAAACCCAATAATGAATCTCACTATCGAAAAAACTCGATATAATCTCTCAATCGAAAAATCTAACTATAGAATCTTACTATCGAAAAACTGAAACCCATTATCGAAAAACCCGGTAGTCGAATCTTACTAACTATCGAAAAACTCGATAAAATCTCACTATCGAAAAATCTGATAATTCTCAGTGCCTAGTTTTTTGATAATGATATTTGATTTTTGATAATGAGATTCTATTGTCAGATTTTTTGATAATTAGATTCTATTAGGCTTTTCGACAGTATGATTTTACTATAGGCTTTTTCGACATAGAGATTTATTATTGAGTTTTTTTGACATTGACATTCATATATAGAATGTCACTTTCGAAAACCAATTCTCACTGTCCAAAAACTTGCCATTTGAATCTCATTGTCGAAAAACCACCCGATAGAATCACACTCTTGAAAAACTATATAATATTGGGTTTTTCGCCAATGAGATTTTAATGTCAGGTTTTTTGACAATGAGATTTTGTTTTTTGATAGTTTTTGATAATGAGATTCTATCTGATTTTATGACACTGAGATTCTATTACCGGGTTTTTCGATAGTGAGATTCATATGCTAGGTTTTTCGATAATAGGATTCGATTTTTCGATAGTGAGATTCTATCGGGTTTTTCGATAGTGAGTTTCAGATGCCAAGTTTTTCGATAGCGAGAATTGATTTTTTTGATAGTGAGATTCATTATTGGGTTTTTCGATAATGAGATTCATATGGTGGGATTTGAGAGCTAGACATAAAATAGTGAGAATCTACTAGCATATTTTTTGATAGTTAGATTATATTGAGCTTTTCGATAGTGATATTCTACTGTTAGGTGGATAGTTGGGTTTTTGACGTAAAGATTAATATATTGGGTTTTTTAATAGTGAGATTTTAATGTCATAATTTTTGACAGTGAGATTCGATGTTTTGATAGTATTTCAATAGTAAGATTCTATCTGGTTTTTGACAGTAATATTCTACTGCTGGATTTTTCATCAGTGAGATTCAAATGCTAAGTTTTTTTGATAGTGAGATTTGGTTTTACAAAAGTGAAATTCTATCGGATTTTTCGATAGTAAGATTTATATACCAAGTTCGACTTGGTTTTTCGACAATAAGATCCATATGATGACTTTTTTGATAGTGAGATTCATATACCGAGTTTTTGATAGTGAGATTTAGTTTTCGATCGTGAGATTCTACTATCAGATTTTTTGATAGTGAGATTCTATTATCAGATTTTTTGTTAGTATGATTCTATAAGATTTTTCGACAATGAGATTCATTATTGGGTGTAGAATCACTATTGAAAAATCTGATAGAATCTTATTATCGAAAAATCTGACAGTAGAATTTCACTATTGAAAAACTGAATCTCATTATCAACAAGCTCATTTTTTGGCAGGAGAATCTCATTGTCGAAAAATCCAACTGCAGAATCTCACTATTGAAAAACCCGACATAATGTTACTATCAAAAAATTTGATAGTAGAATCTCACCATCGAAAAATCAAATCTCAAAAGCATTTGTCAAAAAACCCAACATATGAATCTCATTATTAGAAAATCCAGTACATAATCTCATTGTCGAAAAACCCAATAGTAGTCTCATTATCAAAAAACTTGATAGAATCTCACTATCAAAAAACTAATTCTTACTATCAAAAAACTTGGCATATTAATCTCACTATCGAAAAGCCTGATAGAATCTCATTATCGAAAATCCGAATCTCACTATCGAAAAACAACATAAGAATCTCATTATCGAAAAACCCAGTTGTAGAATCTCACTATTGAAAAAACAGATAGAATCTCACTGTCCTAAAACCATTGGTAGAATCTCACTATCGAAAAACCCTATGAAAAACTATTAAAAAATAGAATCTCACTATCTCGATATTAAAATCTCAGTATTGAAAAACCCAACATTATATGATTTTTTGATAGTGAGATTCTATTGGGTTTTTCGATAGTGAGTTTCTTATGCTAAGTATTTTGATAGTAAGAATTGTTTTTTCGTAGTGAGATTCTATATAAATCTCATTGTTGAAAAACCCAATAATGAATCTCACTGTTAAAAAATTCGGTAGAAGAATCCAACAGTCGAAAACCTCGATAGAATCTCACTATCAAAAAATCTGACAGTAGAATCTCACTATCAAAAATCTCATTGTTGAAAAACCCAATACTGATATTCTATTAGGTTTTTCAATTATGAGATTCATTTGGGCTTCTCAATATTGAGATTTTTATGCCAAGTTTTTTGACAGTGAGAATTGGTTTTTCGTAGTGAGATTTTATTTGAATCTTATTATTGAAAAACTCAAGAATTAATCTCATTGTCGAAAAACTCAGTAGTATAATTTCACTGTCAACAAACCTGATAGAATCATTATCAAAAAATCTGATAGTAGAATCTCACTATCAAAAAATTGAATATCACAATCGAAAAATATAATAGTAGAACCTCACGGTCGAAAAACCTGCTAGAATCTCATTATCGAAAAACCTAATAAATCTTAGTGTCAGGTTTTTCAATAATGAGATTCAGTTTTTCGATAGTGAGATAATAATGCTAGATTTTTCAATAGTAAGATTCTATTGTGTTATCAATAGTGAGATTCTACTATAGGTTTTTCGACAATAAGATTCATTATTGAATTTTTTAAGAATAAGATTCATATAGAATCTTACTATTGAAAAATCAATTCTCATTGTCAAAAAGCTTGGCATATGGATCTCATTGTCGAAAAACTCGATAGAATCTCATTATCGAAAAACTTTATAATGTTGGGTTTTTCACTAGTGAGATTTTAATGCTGGGTTTTTTGATAATAAGATTCGATTTTTCAATAGTGAAATTCGATCTGGTTTTTCGACAAAAAGATTCTACTATTGGATTTTTTGATAGTAAGATTCATATGCCAGGTTTTTCGATAATGAGATTCGGTTTTTGGATAGTTAGATTCTATTGGGTTTTTTGATAGTGAGTTTTATATGTCAATTTTTTTAATAGTGAGAAGTGATTTTTTTATTATGAGATTCTATCGGGTTTTTCGATAGGGAGATTCATTATTGAGTTTTTTGACAATGAGATTCATATAGAATCTCACTATCGAAAAACCAATTCTAATTGTCGAAAAACTTGGCACATGAATCTCACTGTTGAAAAATCCGATAGAATCTCACTATGGAAAAACCATACAATGTTAGGTTTTTCGAAAGTGAAATTCAATTTTTCTATAATATTTTGATAGTGAGATTCTATCTAATTTTTTAACAATGAGATTTTACTACCAGAATTTTTGACAATGAGCTTCATATGCTAGGTTTTTCGATAGTAAGATTCGGTTTTTAGGATGAGATTCTATCGAGGTTTTGTGAGTTCCATTTGCCAATTTTTTCCATAGCGAAAATTGGTTTTTCGATTATGAGATTCTATCAGGTTTTTGGTCAGTGAGATTCATATATCAGGTTTTTCGACAGTGAGATTTTAATGTCAGGATTTTCAATAGTGAGATTTGAGTTTTTGATAGTATTTTGATAGTGAGATTCTATCTGGTTTTTAACAATAAGATTCTACTATTGGGTTTTTCGTTATTGAGATTCAAATGCCAGCCTTTTCCAACAATGAGATTCAATTTTTCGATAGTAATCTCTATCGGGGTTTTCGACAGTGAGATTTGTATGCCAAGTTTGACTTGGTTTTTCGATAATAAGATTTATATATCGACTTTTTTGACAGTGAGATTAATGAGATTCATATATCAGGTTTTTCGATAATGAGATTCAGATTTTCGATAGTACGATTCTATTATCAGATATTTCGATAGTGAGATTTTATTGTCAAATTTTTTGATAGTGAGATTTTATCTGGTTTTTTGACAATGAGATTTATTTTTGGATGTAGAATCACTATCAAAAAACCCGAGAGAATCTCACTATCGAAAAATCTAATAGTAGAATCTCACTATCAAAAAATTGGATCTTATTGCCAAAAAACCAGTTTTTCGACAGAAGAATCTCACTGTCGAAAAACTCAGTAGTCAAATCTCACTGTCGAAAAATCCGATGGAATCTCATTATGAAAAAATTTGACAATAAAATCTCAATCTCGAAAAACTAAATTTAAAAAACGTTAGTTGAAAAACTTAGCATATGAATCTCAATGTTGAAATACCCAATAATAAAACTCACTGTCAAAAAAACTGACAATAGAATCTCACTGTTGAAAAACCCGATAGAATCTCACTATTGAAAAACCAATTAATATTGGCAAAACTTGGCATATGAATCTCATTGTCGAAAAACTCGATAGAATCTCATTATAAAAAAACTTAGCATATTAATTTCATTATCGAAAAACCTGATAAAATGATGTCACTATCGAAAAACCAAATCTCACTGTCGAAAAACCAAATCTCACTATCGAAAAGCCCAATAGTAGAATCTCGATCACTGTCGAAAAACCAGATAGAAGCTCACTATTGAAAAACCCGGTAGTAGAATCTCACTGTAAAAAACCAGATAGAGTCACTTAGAGACCATGTCTTGTTCTTGAGAAGCACCACATATTCATCACGCATAGCTTATAGGTAGAGAGGATCCTTGTTGGCCAAGTGAAAGAAGTAGGCTTAATAGATATGGAGGCAGTAGTAGCAGTGAAGTAGGCAGGCAATAAATAGTGTGTGCCGCATAAAACTTTAAGCCGTCGGGTCCTATCTTGAGTATGTGTGACCATAGTGTGAGTTCGAATAGGAGCCATAGGCTCAACTGAGGGTGGCCTAGTTGAGGGTAACATGCCCAAGGGTGGAGGACAAGCACTTGAGGGGCATGACTCGGCGAGCCCAAATGATCCAGGCTGGGTGTGTGCGATGGCATTAGGTGAAGCTAGTCCACAAAGCCAAGTCGAAGCAGAGATATCAAGCAGAGCTGGATTAGAAACTATGTCCGGATAGGAGGGTGATGTGCTGGGCTTGGAGCAGGTGGGGCAGAGCAATAGTTGGATGCTAAGTTGTGACACCATCTAGAAGGCTCATTCGGGAAGAGACCGTACCTGAAATGGGGCTTGCGGGCGGCTCGTAACTGCGCTCGGTGTGCATCTCTCTTGAAATGGAAATAACGTCTCATTGACGGCAACATACCGAGAGACAAAAATTTTGCCGATGCTAGCATCAAAGCACTTGTAGCCCTTCTTGTTGTGCACAATTGCCCCAAAATATGCACCTCTTGCTCTTGTAAGATAGCTTGTCACGCCCAAATGAGGTAAGGCAAGGGTAACATGCACAACCAAAGGTGCGAAGATCTGTATAGTCTGGTGGCTTATGGAAAACCAACTCAAAGGGTGCCTTTATAGCAATAGTGGAATTGGGAAGCTGATTAATAAGATATACCGTCATAGAAAATGCGTAGGTCCAAAATTCTCGATGAATCCTTGCATGGGCCATAAGAGAGACACCAGTCTCAACTATGTGTCAATGCTTCCTCTCAACAATGCCATTTTGCTCGGGTGTGCCAGGGCAAGAAAGGCAATGAGAAATGCCATGAGATGCCAAATATGATTTTAAACTATGAGAGATGAATTCACCACCACCGTCGGTTTGAAGCACCTTGAGATGAGTGTTAAATAAGTTCTCCATGAGAGTCACAAATTGTTGAATGATAAGACTAACTTCAGATTTACGATGCAAAGGAAAAACCATGTAAAGCGGGAAAATTCATCGATAAATGACTAAATAAAACCGATAGCCATCCAAAGACGGTGTAGGGGCAAGTCCCCACGCATCACAATGTACCATGTGCAAAAAGGTACTTGCATATAAACTACTCTCCACAAAAGGCAGCCGAGATCGCTTGCCAAATTGACAACTTTCACAAGAATAATTAGGATTAGAGGAACTCTTCAAGTTGGATGAAATACAACGAAAAACTTTATTAGAGGATTGACCAAGGAGACTATGCTAAAGATCATGAGAGCATCCATCAACGAGCAATGAGAGCGTCCATCAACGAGCAATCCGATCGGTGGGTGAGTCGATTCCACCTTCCTGTTGAGATGAACTAGGTAGATACCATTAACAGAGGATCCCTTAAGAAGTAGCTTCCCCGTCCTCCGATCCTTAAGAAGAAAACCAGAGGAGTGAAATATGAAATAGCAATCATTGTCTTGTGTAAATTGAGAAACAAAAAGGAGATTTTTCTTAATATGAGGCACAAAAGGACCCAATCTATTAATTTGCCAATATGAGTAATAGGTAGGTTGTCTCCATTACCAACCATGACAATATCAGAACCATCATAATTAATCATGTATACCTTGGAGTATAGAAATAATTAGAAGTCATGTGATTACTTGTGCCGATATCCGGGTAGTTGTGGGGGAAAATTTTCGAGCCGCCTTGATCGGGAACCCCGCCCCACAGTCTTAATTGAATTGGATTGTTTGTGTATTAGAGATTAAAAAGTTGAGAAGGAGAGAGACGACACATGGAGTTGTTGTCGAAGTTCGGTCTTACGACCTACGTCTCCGGGCGAGAGATGCCACCTGATCTTCACTATTATTTGAGTAAAATGAGGGGTGAGCATTCTCTTGACAGGCCAAGAGAAGCTTCATACAGTGGGGGTTGCGTCGAGCAACTAGAAGAGAAACAAGAAGGGGAGAGTTGAGCTCTAGCACTTGCTCTGGATTCCTCCTCCTCTGATGGAATGACCAACCCCCTTCCTGGATGCCTTGGGGGTCCTTTTATAGCGTAGGCACATGCCCGATATGGTAGTGATGACGTGGCGCTGATGATGTGGCACTGGTTCTGGGCCTCCTTGCTGGGCCCTTATTGGGCCGTTGTTCGGGCCCAATAAGGGGGAGGGCTTGATCTACGAGCCCCGTAGAGTGGGCCCATGAACCTGGGCGGGCTTACCCACTTGGGGCGTTGCGCGGGCCCATGCCGCTCTGATCTGGTACGGTACAATTTTGCACCCACAGTTACCCCCTCCCAGTCGGGTCAGGACCCCCGGGGTCGGTTGGGATTCCATGGTGCAAACGCCTTAGGATTCTGGCATGGTTGGCAAGGGCCGTCAATGTCGCGGTTCGTATTAGCAGAGTCTCCTTCTGCCGATGCCGAGACCTTTTTGGCGCGAGCCCAAAAGTCTCGGTTTTGCAAGTGGGCGTTTCCGAAAAAGTAGTGCGTTTTCCGACCGAGTGGATACCGAGAGGATACCGAGACCCTTTTGGTGCAAGCCAAAAAATCTCGGTTTTGCAAGGGGGTATTTTCAAAAAAGCAGTGTGTTTTTCGACCGAGAGGACACCGAGAGGGTACCGAGACCCTTTTGGTGCAAGCCAAAAAGTCTCGGTTTTGCAAGGGGGTGTTTCCGAAAAAGCAGTGCGTTTTCCAACCGAGAGGATACCGAGACCTTCTCCTTTTTCCAAACCGAGAGGATACCGAGCCGAACGTCCGTGATGAGTGGGGTCGTGGGGTTCGTGCTTTTCGGTGTGAGCAGCGTTCTTCTCTCTCTCTCTTTCCTTTTTGGCTTTCATTCACGTGAGATTGCAGCGTACCCCGCTCTCTCTTTCCTTTCTCTCTCTGTTTCTTTTCATCCGTTCCTCTGTTTTTTTTTTCTTTTGTTATGTGGAGCAACAGCAGCGTGGAGGTCGGCGGATGGCGGTGTGCGCCGCGCGATGGCAGGGGCGCAAGCAGGCTGCGGCGGGCGCGGGCCGGCTTCGGGCGCGGGGGCCAGTGCGGGGAGCAGGGCGCGGAGAGGTGGCCGGCTGTGGCCGGGCATTGAGCGCGGGAAGGCGAAGGCAGCCGGCGGTGGCCGGGCGTGCATGGGGTCAGCGCGGGCGTGGGGTTTGACGGAGCGGCGCGTGGGGCGATCGGGCCGGGCACAAGCACCGGCAAGGGAGCGACGGGCGATCGGGCCGGGCTTCAGGAGAGAGAGAGAGAGAGAGAGAGAGAGAGAGAGAGAGATAGCAGCAGCAGCGATAGCAGCGGGTCTCCTCCTTCTCTTCTCAGTTGCCCTATGTTGGAGCCCGGTGGGGAGCATGTGGGTTGAGCGGAAAGGAGTCCCATGACGAGGTCGAGCGATAAGGAGTCCCGCGCGGGTCTCCTCCACCCTTTCTCCCACTCCGGCTGCACCTGATGAAGGGGTCGCTCGCGCGGGTGAAGAGAAACACGTGGGGGATCCCCCCCTCTTCTTCTCTGCTTCAGGCTGCCGCCGTACGGAGTGGGGCACGCGCGCGGCTACCGTTGTTGTGCGAGGAGGGACGCACCAGGGCATGCGGTTCGCTATCGTGCGATGAGGACACGCAGGGGGGATCGGATCCTTCCCTCGACTCATCGCCATTTGTAGTCGAAGCGGGCACGCGTCGCGGGGGTGGAGCTAGATCCCCCAGGGGTCGTCTCGCCCTTTGGGTTTGGGTTGAGGTTGCAACGGGTTGGGCTGTGCTGCTGTGAAGAGGTTGCGTAGAGAGAGGGGGAGTGCGGTTTGTCTGACCACCTCTGGGTTGGCATGGGCTGCTACGAAGAGGACACGCGGGGTTACCCCGGGTCGCTGTGAGACAGCACGCACGGAGGGGTTGCCTCGGTCCGCTGCGAGACGGAGTGCGCGGAGGGGGAGGACGAGTTCGGTTCGTCATCGTCGCCGCGCGACGAATTTCATGAGGAGGATGCATGGGAGGGTGTTTGGTTCATTCGACCCCCTATTCCCATTCTGATCGATTGTCGCCAAGAGCACCTACGCACGGCCCGGGAGAGGTGCAAGCTCTTCTTTCATACTCGGCGCTCGGCCTGCTACAGTTGGGCGCGTAACGAATCAAATTGAGGGCTTGAGCGTAACCGTCATTACCGTGTAATTATTCTGACGCTAATCTTCGAAGAAAAAGACCTTGAGACCTTCTGACAGTCATAACTTTTCATACGCATGTCGGATGAAAGCGTATAAGGTGCCGTTGTGTAGGCATCGAAAAAACAGTCAAAGTAGATGTGAAACATTGTTCGCCTTGACGTGTAACTTTTTTGATATTCACCTTTAAGAGAGATGACTTTTAAGAACGGGCCGGCCAGGTTTTAGGCTAGCGTCTTAAAGATGTCTCGGCACACGGTAACTAATCTGTTCTGTCCGACACCCAACTGCACCTAGTTACTGTATTCACTAGGGACTGCAGTCGGGCCCCAGTGATGACGCAACAGTTACCGCGTGCTCACCCCTGATGAGAGAGGGGATTTTTTTTTCTTGTGAAGTTTGTACAAGCAAAACAATAGGTTTGGATGAGATGCTATCCAACCGACCCAAAGGAAGATAGCTCTTCATCTTTGAATAATCATTGTGTGTGGATGACACTAAGCACTCCCCCTCTCGATTTTCTGACGAAACCAAGGGGTGGGATGATATTGATGCCGAACACCCCCCCTCTCGGTTTTCTGTCGAAACTGAGGGGTGGGCTGCTGATGGTGTGCCGTCGCACCCCCCCTTGCTCGGTTTTTGTGTGAAACCGAGGGGGGGCTGCTTGTTGATGCTGACACACATCCCCTCTCGGTTTTCGGATGAAACCGAGGGGTGTGCTGCTGACGGTGTGCCGTCACCCCCTCCCTACTCGGTTTTTGTGCGAAACCGAGGGAGGGCTGCTTATTGATGCCAACACACACCCCCTCTCGGTTTTCTAACGAAAACGAGGGGTGTGCTGATGGTGTGCCGTCACCCCCTCCCCACTCGGTTTTTGTGCGAAACCGAGGGGGGGTTGCTTGTTGATGCCGACACACACCCCCTCTCGGTTTTCTAACGAAACCTAGGGGTGTGCTGATGGAGTGCCGTCACCCCCTCCCCACTCGGTTTTTGTGCAAAACTGAGGGGGGGGTTGCTTGTTGATGCCGACACACACCCCCTCTCGGTTTTCTGACGAAACCGAGGGGTGTGCTGCTGATGGTGTGCCGTCACCCCTTCTCTACTCGGTTTTTGTGCGAAACCGAGGGGGGGCTGCTTGTTGATGCCGACACACACCCCCTCTCGGTTTTCTGACAAAACTGAGGGGTGTGCTGCTGATGGTGTGCTGTCACCCCTTGCCTACTCGATTTTTGTGCGAAACCGAGGGGGGGCTGCTTGTTGATGTCGACACCCCATTATTGGGGCTGCTAGAAGAGGCCAAAAAGTGTCGGTATTGAAAATAGTGTGTTTTTCGAATTTCAGCCCCATTTAAAACTGACACTTTTTCGGTAAAACGCTGGTGCGCGGGGATGTCGGCGAGGGACAATACTATATTCGAGGGGGCTTCTTAGAGATAATCTAGGATGACGCCGTATGATGGCCAGCCAGTCTTCACCCAATGTACTACCGCACCTGGTTACTGTATTTGCCAGGTACTATGGTAACGTGAGGGTGTTGACTTGGCCAGGATCAAGGAAGCACCATTTTATCCCGTGTTACCCACCGTCGACTGCATCAGTGTGGAGACACGCACTGACAGAGGCAGACCAACCACCCCCTGACCGGTTTGGAACCGTTAGTCGTCGAAAAATGGTGATGGCCAGTGATAATCTGATGCTTGGACCTGAGTGACAAGACTAAGCTTGGACTTTTGATCGAATGCCAATACGTCGGCGACGACGTCTCGGACTTTGTCTTCGAATGCCAAGGGCTGGGCCTTGGGCTTGTAGAGTGCCAAGGCGTTGGTCGCCTCGAACTTTGTCTTCAAGTGCCAAGGGCTGGGCCTTGGGCTTGTAGAGTGCCGAGGCGCTGGTCGCCTCAGACTTTGTCTTCGAGTGCCAAGGGCTGGGCCTTGGGCTTGTAGAGTGCCGAGGCATTGGTCACCTCGGACTTTCTCTTCGAGTGCTAAGGGCTGGGCCTTGGGCTTGTAGAGTGCCGAGGCATTGGTCGCCTCGGCCTATGTCTTCGAGTACCAAGGGCAGGGCCTTGGGCTTATAGATTGCCGAGGCATTGGTCACCTCGGACTTTGTGTTCGAGTGCCAAGGGCTGGGCCTTGGGCTTGTAGAGTGCCGAGGCATTGGTCACCTCGGACTTTGTCTTCGAGTGCCAAGGGCTGGGCCTTGGACTTATTCTCATTGCCTCAGATGAGTATAGTTGATAGCTTAGCTTGACCTGGATTGTCAGGAGCATTTTTATCGGACTTTCACCTTGAAAGGGCGTAGCCGAATTGCCTTCGAGCTTCCGACTTGAATGGGTGGAATCGAAGGTCTTTGGTTGACCTGGGTTGCCAGGAGCCTTTTTATCGGACTTTAGCCTCGAGAGGGCGTAACCGAATTGCCTTCGAGCTTCCGACTTGAATGGGCGGAATCGAAGGTCTTTGGTTGACCTGGGTTGCTAGGGGCCTTTTTATCGGACTTTCGCCTCGAAAGGGCGTAGCCGAATTGCCTTCGAGCTTCCGACTTGAATGGGCGGAATCGAAGGTCTTTGGTTGACCTGGGTTGCCAGGAGCCTTTTTATCGAACTTTAGCCTCGAGAGGGCATAGCCGAATTGCCTTCGAGCTTCCGACTTGAATGGGCAGAATCGAAGGTCTTTGGTTGACCTGGGTTGCCAGGGGCCTTTTTATCGGACTTTCGCCTCGAAAGGGCGTAGCCGAATTGCCTTCGAGCTTTCGACTTGAACGGGCGGAATCGAAGGTCTTTGGCTGACCTGGGTTACCAGGAGCCTTTTTATCGGACTTTAGCCTCGAGAGGGCGTAGCCGAATTGCCTTCGAGCTTTCGACTTGAATGGGTGGAATCGAAGGTCTTCAGTTGACCTGGGTTGCCAAGAACCTTTTTATCGAACTTTAGCCTCGAGAGGGCATAGCCGAATTGCCTTCGAGCTTTCGACTTGAATGGGCGGAATCGAAGGTCTTCGGTTGACCTGGGTTGCCAGGAACCTTTTTTTTTTTTTTTTATGCCTTAACATGGTGGAATCGAACTTCGAGAGATTTGATTTTGAGAAAAAAGAGATACTTTATTGATACAACAAAGTGGCGGTTACACTTTTTCAGAAGTTGCCCAGCGGACGTTACGATTATGCATCCATGTATTACATTGACTTTCTTTCTCCACTGCTGCTGCCTTTTCTACTCTCGACCTGGTTCCTTATTAGCGAGGTAGCCATCGAGCCGCTCTGCCTTTTCTACTCTCGACCTGGTTCCTTATTAGCGAGGTAGCCATCGAGCCGCCCTTCTTGGATCAAGTCTTCGATGTGATGCTTTAGCTTTCGACATGTAGAGGTTGGGTGGCCATGGCTGCGATGAAACTCACAGTAGGCTGTCGTATCTCCCGCCTGGTCGGAATTTAGAGGGAGAGGCTGTGGCCACTTGCAAAAGGGCTCGTTCTGCAAGTAGGCGAAGATGTCTTCAATAGAGGTGTTCAGCTCAGTGAACACCCTTTGCTCCCTTGGAGTTTGCCTCTTTTCTACTGAAGGGGCCTTCGGATCTTCATTGTACCTTTTGGCTTGTACCTTTTGGTCGGACGTGGCATGGGCATACTTCTTGTAGTGTGCTTCATTCGGAGCTTTATCATATTTCTTATGTCGGGAGTCACGAGACTCGTGAGGCTCGCGTAGTCTTTTGGCCTGCTGATTGTCTTCCACCTCTATCTCCCGCTGTACACGCTTGAACATTGCCTCTAAGGTACTGGGAGGATACCGGATGAAGTCGGTGTAGACGTGGAGCTCTGGCCGGATAGAATTCTGAAATGCTAGCATGATGGCCTCCTCATTATGGGAACAACCAGTGAGCTCAGAATGCTCATTGCGAAACCTGATTGTGAAGCTCCTCAGGGATTCATCGGAGCCCATCTTTAGCTGGTAAAGAGTATCCAGCTTCTTTTCTGGCTTCAGGTTAAGCCGATAATGATCCATAAAGAGTTTCGCCAGTTCTTCGAAAGTAGCCACCGCACCGGTGGGCAATATGTGGTACCAATCGAGGGAAGGCCCCTCGAGGCTTCCCGCAAACATACGGCAAAGAACATGGTTCTCATACTCGTATGGCGTCAGGGCCTGCTTGTAGGCTAGGATGTGGAGAACTGGGTCTCCCTTGATGCAGTTGAACTTGGGCAGACTTGGTGTTCGCCAATCGACAGGGAAAGGGGTTGCGAGCACCTCGGGATGAAGAGGCCCCGCTGAGGCGATTAATAGCCTGCGATCTTGATGGCGGCGTCCCACATCGGTGGTTTGCCTTCGTCGGTTGAGTAGCTCACGGGCATCTGTTGCTTTCGTGTGCAAAGGGATAGAATGTCTAGTAGACCCTGTTGACTGAGGTGATCCTTCTCCACGATAGCTGGGCGCACCGTTGACGTCGAGGCGATCCCACACCGTTTGCCTTGGTGCTTGTGTGGATACCTGACGCATCTCGATACACGGCACATGTGGTTCTTCAAGATGATGACTCACGGCTGGGCAAGTCCTTGGTTGGTCTTCATCAGTAGCTAGAGAGTTGTGGGCCACAATCCCCTCTCTTTCAGCCGCCTTCTTTAGGGAATCCCTCTCTTGCTCGAGGGCCGCATTCTTCTTGAGGAGATTTAGCAGCTGGAAATCAGCAGCCGGGATCTCGTATGTAGCCTGAGGCTTGCTCCCTTGAATAGTATGTTCTTTGCCAGATCGACGCCTCAGGGATGACGGGTCTCGCTGATCACTGTGCCCTTCTAGATAGCTGCCTTGCGGCCCCAGCCGCTCCCGAACATTTCTTCGATTGGTTGCAACCGAGACTTCTTGTTCTTCTTCGATCAGCATATCGTTTGTTCGTTCAGCACCTGCCTTTGGTGGGTTGGTGCTGGCCTTCACCATCGAGCGTGTTGATATTGGCGTGATGAAGGCGTTGATATTGATTTGGATGAGAACTTGTGGCTCGTCACCACAAGTTGAATAGGAGTCGGTAGAGGTGTGGGTAAGACCTCTAACGATATCCCACAGACGGCGCCAAAGATTGTGGGGGAAAATTTCCGAGCCGCCTTGATCGGGAACCCCGCCCCACAGCCTTGATTGAATTGGATTGTTTGTGTATTAGAGATTAGAAAGTTGAGAAGGAGAGAGACGACACAGGGAGTTGTTGTCGAAGTTCGGTCTTACGACCTACGTCTCCGGACGAGAGGTGCCACCTGATCTTCACTATAATTTGAGTAAAATGAGGGGTGAGCGTTCTCTTGACGGGCCAAGAGAAGCTTCGTACAGTGGGGGTTGCGTCGAGCAACTAGAAGAGAAACAAGAAGGGGAGAGTTGAGCTCTAGCACTTGCTCTGGATTCCTCCTTCTCTGATGGAATGACCAACCCCCTTCCTGGATGCCTTGGGGGTCCTTTTATAGCGTAGGCACGTGCCCGATATGGCAGTGATGACGTGGCGCTGATGACGTGACACTGGTTCTGGGCCTCCTTGCTGGGCCCTTATTGGGCCGTTGTTCGGGCCCAATAAAGGGGAGGGCTTGATCTGCGAGCCCCGTAGAGTGGGCCCATGAACCCGGGCGGGCTTACCCACTTGGGCCGTTGCGCGGGCCCATGCCGCTCTGATCCGGTCCTGTACAATTTTTGCACCCACAGTAGTTGCGGATTCTCATCAACGATACCGGATGAACAATCCAATACCGAATCACTCCTACCACGTGGTTCAACAAAGATTAATTGCAAAAATGATTCTCTGACGAATCGATACGGAACAAACAATCCAACCCAAATAGAGAAATAGCAAAGCAATAAGAACGCAAACCAAAAAGCAAAACATAAAGAGTGAGAGACGAGAGATTTATATGGAAACCCTTGTGGGAAAAACCACGGGCGAAGACGATCAGACGATACACTAGAACGAGATGGAGTTACAAGGAATGCCCAACTCCAATGAGATGAACTCCCTTCGCCAAGAGCACTTCCTTCTGCAAACCCTCTCCCAAGTCTCTCTAAAACTCACCTAAGTTTTCTCTCCAATGCTATCTCATCCCCAAAACCCTAGACCCCTTTATATACCAAGGGAATAGGTTACACAAGCTTTATCCCAAGATTCCCCCAAAATAGCCAAATCTAGAAAGTCAAATCGTTCAAGGCTAGGTCAAACCCGTGTCTGTCAAACACAGTTGTGTGCCTAACTTGGACAAGTCATGCACACGATCGCCTGTAGTTGGCTCTCGTCTTTTGCTAAAGAACGCGTCGAGTTTCTCAGGCTCCAAGTTGTGTATACGACCTGGACAAGTTGTGCACACGACCAGTTGGGGACAGACACGCCCTTTTTCAAGGATGAATTGAAATTTTCGGAGAGCCGGGTCATGCACACAAACCCTCCAGGTCATGCGCACGACTTGTACTATCGAGCCATATCTTAATGATATCCACCTGAAGTCTGAATCCAAATCCGATCGTCGTCTCCACTTGCACCCTGATGGTGCACAAAGATGCCTCCTCGATATCCCAAAACGTATCATAAAGATGCGTCAAACACCTTGATGGTGCCAGCACCCTGAAGGTGCGAAAAAAAACTCATCAAATCATCTTGACCAAGCTCAGGCAATGCCTGAACTAAGTCACTAGAACCGGCTTCGTCAACATGATACCAATATTATCATACGTGAAAATCTTCTTCAAATAAACCATCTTCTACTTCATATGTTGCCGAACAAAGTGATAACGTATATCAATATGCTTCATCTGTGAATGATGAACCTGATTGTCGTTCGCCAAAAAGATAGCGCTCTGGTTATCTGAAAATATCTCCATGCTAAGCTACGAAAGACCGAACTTGCCTACAATGCCTCGGAGCCAAATTGCCTCCTTGGCGCTTTCCGTAATGTATTCAGTCTTTATCGTCGATAGTGCAATCGTGTCATGTAGGAAGACCTTTTAACTTACCGGATGACCTTCCAGCGTGAACAAATAATCTGTCATAGACCGATGTCTATCCAGGTCACCAGTATTATTTGCATTAATATATCCCACAGTATCTCTAACTAACCCACCATTTCGCTGAAAAAGTAAACCCATGTCCAGTGTACTCTGAAGGTTCCGTAATGTTCACTTCACGGTCTGCCAATACTCCTTCCCTAGATCGGTCATGTAACGACTGACCACACTGACCGCCTGTGTAATATCTGAATGAGTACACAATGGCGTATATCAAACTACCGATTGTGCTCGCATATGACACTCGAGCATGCAAACATGCTCGTCATCGATGCTCGGAGACTGTCTCACCGATAGTCGAAAGCATGTAGCAAGGGGATGCTAACTGGCTTAGCATCATCCATCCTATAACGAGAAACTACCTTCTGAAGATAGCTCATCTGCATCAAATGAACTATACCACGCTTCAGATCGCTGTGAATCTCCATCCCAAGGATTTTCTTTGCGCTGCCCAAGTCCTTTATCTCAAATTTATCGCCCAACTGAAATTTCAGGACATCAATATCTGATATTCTCTTTGCAGTAATAAGCATGTTATCCATATATAAAAGAAGAAATATCAGAGAACCATCACGAAGCTTCCTGAAGTAGACACAGTGATTATACTAGCTTTTGACGTACCCATGATCCCCTATGAATGTGTCAAATCTCGAGTACCACTGTCTTGACGACTGCTTGAGGCTGTACAAGGACTTTCTCAATCGGCACACATGGTCTTCCTTACCTTCCATCACGAACCCCTCAGGCTACTGCATGTAATCTTTTCCAACTTGTCATGCAAGAATGTAGTCTTCACATCTAGCTGCTCTAGCTCGAGATCAAACAGTGCCACCATAGCTAACAAAAGTCGAATAGAGGTGTGCTTTACCACGGGTAAAAACACCTCGTTGTAGTCGATACCTTCCTTTTGTAAGTAGCCTTTAGCTACCAATCATGCCTTGTACCAAATACCGTCTGGAGCCTTCTGTTTCTTCTTATAAACCCACTTACAACCGATCACTTTCTGCCCTCTAGGTCTTGCAACAAGCTCCCAAGTCTGATTCTTGTGAAGAGACTCAATCTCTTCACCCATGTCTATGCCCTATTCAACGCAGTCCCTGTCCAGGACTGCTTCTCAAAAAGTGATCGGCTCATCACCATCAACAAGGGTTAGTACATAAGCAACTAACTCCTCGTACCCGTATCTGACTGGAGCTCTGATAGTTCACTTCTACGTGCCGGCTACAACAGACTGCTGCTCTGGAATCTGAATTGTCTCCTCTGGAGTAGTCACCTCTATCGAAGTAGTCTGTTATACCTCTGTAGAAATTATAGTCCTGTAGCTCCACTTGCAACTGATCACTATGACTTTTGCCCTCAAGATCGATCTCTAACCTCAGTTTGTTGGAAGTCTACAGGTTAGTCTCATCGAAAGTCTCATTTCTGCTAGTGATACAACTACATGATTTTGGGCACCAAACTCTGTACCCTTTAACTCCAAAGGTATACCCCAATAATATGCCCTTCTTCACATGCAGATCCAACTTGCTTTTTTTGACGTGATAGTAAGCCGAACATCAAAACACTCGCAAGATCGAGTAATCTACCGGTTTGTCTGACCAAACCTCCTCCTGAGTCTTCAAAGCAATCATAGTAGTTTGTGACCGGTTAACCAAATAGCATGTCGTATTCATAGCCTCTACCCAAAACTCTTTACCCAAACCAGACTCAAAAAGCATGCAGCGTGCTCGCTCGAGTAAAGTCTGGTTCATCCTCTCTATGGTGCCATTCTGATGAGGTGTCTCCCTGACCGAGAAGTGCCTGGCAATACCTTCTTCTTCATAGTAGTTCTAAAACTCCTTTCATGTAAATTCTCCCCCATTATAACTACGGAGACGCTTCAACTTCTTACCAATTTATTTCCCCATCAAGTCTTTCATTTTCGAAATATCTCAAACACCTAATTTTTGGTCTTCAATGTGTAGACCCAGACATTTCTAAAATAGTCATCCATAAAAAAAACAAAGAACCTCAATTCTCCCATAGAAAGCAACTCTAGAAGGACTCAAAACATCCGCATGGACATAATTTAATGTCCTCTTCTTGCGATGAATCGTCATGCCAAACTTGACCCAATGTTACTTCCTAAATACACAGTGCCCGCAAAAGTCAAGTTTGATGTTTTTCTCATTTGAGAGCAAATCTCGCTTGTTGAACTTGGAAAAAACTCTCTCGCTCATATGGCCCAGACGCTTATGCCATAATTATGACGAGACTATCTCCCGATCTTTCGCTGAAGTAGATACTGTTGCACTACCGTTAACAGTACTCCCAAAAAAAACATAGAGGCTCTCGATTTTGTCACATTTTATAATGGTTATAATCCCTCGAGATATCTTGAGAACTCCACCTTGAGCGATGAACTTGTATCCTAAAGAATTAAGAGTACCAAAAGAGATAAGATTCTTCTTCAAATCTAGAATGTGTTGAACATCAGTCAAAGTTCTAACAATGCCATCATGCATATGGATTTTGATTTCTCCCTTTCCGATTATCTTGTATGCGAAATCATTCCCCATCAAGATCGAACCACTATTCACCTCTAGATAGGAGGAGAACCAATCTCGGTTGAGACACATATGGTAGGAGCAACCAGAATCTAGGATCTACTTATTATTCAGATCCCCTTGAACTATAACCGATAAAACTGTATAATCTGATAGATCATCTGCTACATGAGCTACATCAGATGATGCCTCAAAATATGCACTCTTCCCAGATGAACTCCCTTTTGCTTTTAACTTAGAGCAGTTAAACTTGATCTGATCATTCTTATGACAGTAATGGCACTCTATGTCTTTCCTTGATCTAGACTTAGATCTAGACGTTCCCTTGGAAGAGCCCTTGTTCTCTGACCTTCCTCTCTTTACAAACAAGCCAGAACCCTTTGCCTATGACTTTAACTGTGAGCTTCTTCCTGACATCATTAGATAGAAGGATCGATGTGACTTCCTCTAATTTAATAGTATCCTTCCCATAGAGCATCATCGTAACGAGGTGCTCGTAGCGCTCCAATAAAGATGAGATAAGGATAAAGGCTCTGTCTTCCTCTCTGATGTTTACTTCAAGATTCAGTAATTCAGACATGATCCGACTGAATTCATTAAGGTATTAATGGATGAAAGTACTTTCTTTCATGTGAAATTTGTAAAGTTGTTGTTTCAAGAGCAACCAATTGACTTGTAAGAAATTTTGTCATGTGCTAGGTTTCTAGCTTCGTCCAAGCCGCCACCATGGAACTTTTATACATGACGAGAAACTTGATCTCCTTTCTGAGATAAGATCGGATTGTGCTACAGGCATGAAGATCAAACTCTTTCCAATCATCCGCTGACATATATGCAGGCATCACCTTCAGACCATACAGAGCTTTGTGAAGACCCTATTAAATCAACAGATCTCTGATGCTAACTTGCTATAAGGCAAAATTAGTATTTCCATCAAATTTCTCTACATTAATCTTGAGATTCGACACCTTTGAATGATTGGTTGCCATGGCAATTGATCAAGAACGATGAAACCTGCTCTGATACCAGTTTGTTGCAGATTCTCCTCAACGATATTAGATGAACAATCTGATACTGAATCGCTCTGACCACATGGGTCAACAAAGATCAATTGCAAATAACGATTTTCTGATGAATTAATGCGGAACAAGCAATCCAACCCAAATAGAGAAATAGGAAAGCAAAAAGAAACCAAACCACAAAGAAAAACACAAAAAGAGATGGGAGAGACTAGAGATTTACGTGAAAACCCTTGCGGAAAAAATCATAGGCGAATACGATCGGTCGATCCACTAGAACGAAGAACGAAGAACGAAATTGAGTTACAAGCAATGGCCAACTCCAACGAAATGAACTCCATTTGCCGAGAGCACCTCCTTCTTCTCCAAACCCTCTCATAAGCTTCTCTAAAACTCACCAAAGTTTTCTCTCCAATGCTATCTTATCTCCAAAACCCTAGATCCCTTTATATACCAAGGGAATAGGTTACATAAGCTTTATCTCGAGATTCCACCAAAATAGCCAAATCTGAAAAGTCAAATCGTGTAAGATTGGGTCAAACCCATGTCTGTCAGGCACAATCGTGTGCATGACCTAGATAAGTCGTGTGCACGATATCGCCTGTAGTTGGCTCTTATCTTCTCATCTTTTGCTGAAGGACGTGTCGAGTTTCTCGGTTTCCAGATCATGTGCATGACCTATACAAGTCACGTGCACGACCACCTGGGGACAGACATGCCCTTTTTCAAGGACGCGTCGACTTTTTCGAAGAGCCGGATTGTGCGCACGAACCCTCCAGGTCGTACGCACAACCTGTACTGTCGAGCCATATCTCAACATGGGTACCATGCCAGATCATGTTGATCATTCATGTTCATGGCTGCAAAGGAGTGGACAGGTGGAGCGATGTCATCACCGGGAGCCAAGCAGGTGTCTGCCTTGTGGTTGGGAAACCTACACTTGTAACATGTGATGCGGGTGGAGGAAGATTGGCCTTGATTGTGGCCACATCCCAGGTTTCTAGCATCCCTGCGTCTACGTCGGGATGAGTCATCGGCATTTAACGAGGGAGCAACTAGTTGAAAGGATTTGGAAGAGAGGAGGCCACCACGCTCCTGATTGTTGCCATGACCATGGCCAAAGCCACACCCGGCCGGAGAAGAAGGCAACGCTCTCATTGGGCCCATGATGATGAGTGAGATGCATATTAAAATCAAGAAGTACAGAAATAACATCATCAACTGTGGAAAGTTCTCGGGCAATGTTGAGAGCCACAATAATCGGATCAAATTCTAATCTAAGGCCACAAAGAAGCCACATGATAAGATTGTCATCATCGATCTTCCTGCCAGCACTAGCAAGAGCTAGGGCTAAAGACTAGGCGTGCTAAACATATTTAGCCACGCTTCAAGACCCTTTGGTCATCGATTGAAGTTCCGCCTTCATTTATTGAACACGAGCATGGGTGTGAGTCTCGTACAAACATTCAAGTGCCAACTGTTGAGTGAGATATTGTCTAGGGCTTGTAAAAACCATGGTTGATTAATAAATGAGTTGATATTTATATTAGAATTGCTTAATTAGTGCGTATTATACGTGTTCTATATACTGAACTATAAAGAGCCATGACTGTATAGTGGTTTATCTGAGTGGGAGACTCAGTTGACTAGTACTATTAGCCTAAATTGTTCGCAGTTTTGATTAGGATTGGTCGCCCTATCAGATTAAGCTGTTAGAATGACAGAGCATGAGTTCCTCTACCATGGTCATTGCCAGACACAATATCTGTGGCTGAACAGAACCAACACGGTGCACAGATCGGTGAGCAGACACTTTTTGTATGAATGAATGTATGATAGATCATCCTAATTGTGCATTCAAGCCTTCAAAATATACCTATTGTTTTCAGCAGTTAGCACTTTATGATTAATATGTGATCGATCATGCTAATCAATCATCATGTACATGAAATTAGCAAAGATATTTTATAAATAGATTTCAAAAAGTATTTTCAACCTGGTTCAAAGCAAAATTTTTTCTTCCTTTAAACCTCATTTTAAGGTACTAATCAAACCACTAATTCATCATGAGTTCAAAACAAAAAATGGATAAAAAATAATTCAAAACATACAATTTTAAAAATCAATCGTTAAAACACTAAACCTCTCGAAAAACTCTTAACACACAAAATATGAATTATTCAACATGAGTTATATAAGCTTCTAGGGCATTGTACCTGTCCCTATGAAGATAAAACCATCTTTGAAACTTGTATATTGCACGATAATATATAAAAAAAAACTTGGTCCGATCCTCTTTTCTTTGACTAAGATGAGCTTCATCATCTTCACACTATATTTTGACGGAAACTCGTGTTATTATAACCGACCGCAAGTTGTGTCAATATTCTTGCAAAAAAAAAAAGTTATGTCAATAAAAAACATTAAATATTGGAGGACCACTAAATATAGATTCTTCTCAAAGCTGTTACTAAAAAAAAAAAAAAAAGGTTATTATGAATTTAAATAAATTTATATTGAATTATTGAGGTCAAGTTGGGAAGATAGTGATGGTAAGGGGTGTGGTAAAGGAGATCCATTTAGCTCACCCATGTGCAAGGTGGCTAAATGTTACCTCTTCCTTCTAACCATTGGATGCCTACCAAAAAAGCATCCGACGGTTGAGAATCGAACAAAGTAGTTCTGTGGACTGTGGTACATGCTTAGGTAAGAGGGTTGTACACCATGTGTAAGCAAGGGAGGAGAAACAACCTCCCTCGGCATGTGCTGACATCCTAGTTAAGAGCCCAAAACATGACTAGGTGCTATCCCAGTATGTAATTAGATTTTAGAAAGGGAAAAAAGCCCTCCCCATTTCTCTCTCTCCTCTCTCTCTCTCTCTCTCTCTTCCAACCTCTTCACGGTCTCCCCATCCGCCACCCCCTCCCATCCCTTTCCTTTTCCGAGCCATCAAAGAAATCCTCGGCTTTGTTGCGTGGAGAGTTGTGTTTCCTTCTTTGGGGAGGAGGGACCGGGGAGTTTCCTATCTGTGATGATCTTGAAGAGAGAGAGAGGAAGAGATATTGTTTTGGGTTTCTGAAGAGATCGGCTCTCGGGTACGCTCTCTGCCGATTCCCATGGCCTCAAATCCGATGATTCTGTCGAATTATTTGTGTGCATGTAGGGGTTTTTTCTTAGAATTGCTCGGATGATCATGGATGGTGTGTTCCTTGTTGGATCGGTGCGATTGCCCCTTTTTCTGAAATCTTCAGAATCTGGGTCTTTGTTGTTGACCGACTTTCTGAAGATATTATGTTTCATTTCTGAGAATCGATACCGCCCATCTATCAATAACTTAATTTCTGATGCCCGAGGGATTATCCAAATTTTGTATACTCTTTTCATCAAAGTTTCCATCTTTTTTCTGTGGTTTCTTATGGTTAGGCTGTAAATATGTTACCTTCCTCTCGCCGATGCACCGCCCAGTTCTTCTCTAACATTGCTGTTTCTAAAATCTGCGGTTTCATGATTTTTTTGGTAGTGCTTTATTATATGTCACCTGATCTAGCCACCAGAATGAGAATCTTGCTCACGACGAACAAAGGTTCGACCAACACCACCTGACCCACACATCCATTTCGGAGGAAAGATTGATATTTGGAAGCATTGTTAAATACTACTCATTACCTATTGATTTCTCGGGGTATTAGAAGGATAGCGTGATTACGGTTTAAGAAGAGAAGCAAACCTATTCACTCATTTTACTTTTGATCTTATTAAAATTCGTTAGGGTGTCCCCTTCGAGTTGGCTTGTTGCATTATACATTGTTCCCTACTTTTTCAACTTTTTGCGCAGGATGTGTATGTCAGCGTATTTACCGGATGGTAAGCTTAGAAATCTATTGGAGTGTGTATCATCGTAACTATTTTATGTTTTTTGTTGGCTTTTGATGTTCTTTTTGAGTCAGAGTTGGTTTAATTGGTGTTTGTGGGTCTTATCTTGTCTCCATAATTGGAATGAAATATCTGGTGATTTCACCCGCCTTTTGTAAGGACCAAGATAACAATGTAGAACAAAATCAAATAAGGTATAGAAGCCATTGCATTACTAGAAATGGGAATTATGGATGCAAACAAGTACACCCTATCATCACTCATGTGACCAAACCCAGGGCAACCTTTTGACCCTTTCAACGATCAGAGGGCATTCATCCAAGGATGAGGGTCACCGTCGATAGCCTCTGAGGATGACCCTCTCAACAATCGGAGGGCAACTTACCTACTCCATGGGTTAAATGGATGCCATGTGGCACTTTTTAGCCGGAGTTAAGACTTGATCAAGTTAGGTTCACCCCTCCCAACAGTTATCAAGAAAAAAAATTGAGAAAAACACATGCCAAGTGGCATTTTTAGCATTCAATTATTTTTTAATGATGCACAGTTTACCATTAAATCTGTTTCAACTTGATCGGGTTGATTTAAGTTTTTTTATTCGGGTATGTTTTTATAATCCTAATCTATCCATATTGGATTGACCATACATGAACAAAAAACCTGTTTAAAAAGTGTCAGTGGTGTCTTTAGCCCATAGAGTAGGTAAGTAGCCTACTCCATGGAGTAGGCTACCATATATATATATATATATATATATATATATATATATATATATATATATATATATATATATATATATAGAAATGCTATAATGCGGCATGCGGTAAGTGCGGCACCTCACTGCAGCCGTCTGAAGCACCGCTGCGTGCATGCGATGCACGCAGCGCGTGCATCAGAGGCTGCGGTGCAGTGCCGGCGGTGCCGCACGTACCGCATGCCGCATTATAGCATGCCCCTATATATATATATACCCCTATATATATATATATATATATATATATATATATATATATCTCCAAAATCAGGGCTCATCTAATATTCGTCCTTAATTTTTAATTTTCTTAAAGTCAATTACCTTAGCACTCATTGCAAATAATAGTGTAGTTCACCGGCAAACTATGTTAGCAGCTTTAACTCCAACTTTATGTTTCAGGACAAAGATTTATAAGCTTGTAGAAACTCAATTCAATGACCATGTTTGAAATTTAAGTTACTTTGGGATTTGAGATATTTCAGAGCTTTGTGATCTGAATAAAGGACAAGCTCCTGAGTTGTAGGTAATGTCGCAAGTACCTTAAATCTTGGACTATCGTATACTCAACAGTCTTATTTCAATACTAGATGCATCGTATGCTACCTTGTATGCTTTCATGAAACTGGGAGGCGCATGACAGGTGCTTCTATTATTCCCTTTTTTAATCTCTTCAAACTCTGGCAACATCGTTCTTCCATCCTTTGTTCGCCAAAAGTTCCTTCTCTATGCAATCGATGATAGGAACCCTCTAATTATTCTGTGATAGGACATGACTAGTCCGTGAAAGCTATGAAAGTCATCAATAGTTTGAGCTATAGGCCGATAGCTTTTACTTTCTGAGGTTCTGCTGTCACACCTTTTGAGGAAACCATGGACCCTAGAAAGATGACTCGGTCTGTAAAGAATGAACTCTTCTTGAGGTTGGCATATAAATTCTCTTTTATCATATTAAGATATACTTGTTTCAGATTGCTTAAATGTTGCTCCGTGGTCTTCTATAGATGAGTATATCATCAAAGTATACGACTAAAAATTTATCCTTGAAAGGTCGCAGTACTTGAGTTATCACCTGGGATACACCGATACTTCGAAACAGGTGCCATCCCTGTATCGGATACTTTCCGATACTCCGATATGGGCTGATTCGGCGGGATACGTATCCGGTATGGCTAGGAAGTATCGGGATTTTAAAAAATAAAGAAAAAAAAGATCCGATACACCGGGGATACGAGACAGATACGCTGGGGATACGAGACCGATACGCCGGGGATACGACACCGATACACGGGGATACTTATGGATGGCTATATAGTCCAAAATTTGAAAACCTGACCTGAATCCGATCGAAACTTTGGATATGGGTTCAAATTTCATACATAACCATTTGCTTAATGATATCATTTATATGTTTTGTTTTTTGTATGATGTATGTGACAATAACTTTGTATTTTGTAATGGATGATGAATGCTAACGTTTTTTTGCTAACGTTTTGGAATGGACAAGGAATGTGACAGTTGCGTAATGTTGTTAGCGTTACTTTTCCAGTATTTTGTAATGAATGAATGTGACACTAGCTTTGTATTTTTTTGGTTGTATTGGATGTAAATCATGTAATGAATGATCAGTGTTACCAAAATTGTCGATTTTTTGAAAAAGGCGCGTTTTAATTGCGACTTATTCCCCAAACGTTTGCTACGAGAATAAGTCATGACTTTTAAAAAAAATCGGGATTTTTTTGAATAAATCGCGAATCATGCGTATTAATCGCGAATTACGCGTTTTTTTTCCGTTTTTTTTCTGTCTTTTCCCCAAATGATATATACATGATATATTGCTAAAAAAATGTTACCGGTTTTTTTTTTTCTTTTTTTTCGTTTTTTTCCCTTGCCGAATTTTTCCCGACTTCCAACTTGGTAAAGAATGATGAACATGGTCATATTTATTTTTCAAACTATTCACTATTCATATTCTATCACAAAAAAATATTATATTTAATTATATATATAATAAATTATATATGTATCCATGTCGTACTGCGTATCCTAGTTTTTTTAAAATCCACGTATCGCTGTATCCGTATCCTTGCATCCGTATCCCGTATTCGTATCGGTGCTTCCTATGTTATCACTCTTATAAATATACTTGGAGCATTATATAAACTGAAAGGAATGGCCATACATTCGTATAATCCGTCCTTCGTCTTGAAGGCGGTCTTCCATTCGTCGTAGGTCGTATCCTAATTTGATGGTGGCCACTTTTAAGATCAATCTTAGAAAAGATAGTCGCTCCAGCTATCATATCCATTTTGTAAGAGCTCATCCACTTGCCTTTTCAATTTAGCATGCTTTAGGAATTAACCTATAATGAGGCAAATTCAGAAGATTTGCTCCTGGGACTAGATGATGAGGCAAATTAGGAAGATTTGCTCCTGGGACTAGATTGATAATATGTTGTATGTCACTGGTAGTCGGTAAAAAATCCGGGAGATTGTCATGGTAAACATCATGAAATTCTTGAAGAACTGGACTCACATCCGCATGTTGCTCATCCCGAGGGTCCGTGTTGACTTACTTAGAACAAGAGCAAAAATAATTGATTCCTTATTTGCCGCTTTCTCAAATTATTCAGGGCTTATGATGTTAAGGCCTTTCTTTTCAGTCACCTCCTTTTTCTTTCCATTGTTAGGTGGTTTGGGTTGAAGAGGATTGAGCTTGTTCCTCTTGCCTTCATAATTAAAGGATCATGAATTGGAACAACCATAAACGTGACATCCATATTGTAAAGCCCCCAAGATAATATAACCTAAATCCATTGGGATGATATCGTACCATATCTTGTCCTTATAAGAAGAGAATTGAATGAGACAAACATTTCACTTTAATAGTAATGGATGCAACATGGACCCATAAAACCTTGTATGGGTTTGGCTGTGGGACTGGCGTAATCCTACGCGGGTAACAATGTTAGACGCTATAGCATTGATGTAACTTTTGCTATTTATGATCACCTCTCAAGTGCAACTCTTATCACCACACTTAATGAAGGTGTGAAAGATTGCATTCCTCTGCCAATCATCTCCAGCTATTGGTTGTGCTAAAGCACACCTCATAATTCCCAGTTGTGAAATATACTCATGGTCGATTTGCAATGGGTTGCTCTCAGGACACTCTAGACTTCAATTTCTCTAATCTCAACGATGAACTTGATGTTTCTAAAATTTCCTAGCAGATTTTGGAAGGCCCTCACGAGGGTGTAAAACTATCTGCTGTCCATTCATCGAAAAGGAATATGTGTTGGCTCGACCATCATGAAGGGTCTGGCTATTATATTGCCATGGTCGCCCTAGAAGAAGTTCGATAGTCTTAATGGGCAACACCTTGCACCTGTTGGTATCCTTATAGGTGTCACCGACAGAGAATATAACTAAAATTTCATGAGTTATGCTAAGCACTGACTCCTTATGAACCAAAAACATCCTTCTGGGGCGCACTAAGGGAACTATGGGAAGCATCAGCCTATCAACCAAAGCTGGGGTATTGTATTTTGATTCACTCCCACTGTCCATGAATAGAGGTCAACGCTTTCTTTCTATAATGCAAAACATATAAAACATGGTACTTCTCTTCCATGGGTTCGCTTATAGACCTGCTGGCTCAACTCATCCGAAAGACTCTCACTAGCTTTATAAACGTTCTTGAATTCATGTAAGGCACTCCTAATAGATGGAGTAGGAGTGGCTTGGAAAAACTCATATGGAGCATGAGCACCTTGAAAGACAGGAGCTTGTTCATAGTTGTCTCCAACTTCATTTCTACCATCCTCTGAATCTGGTTCAAAAGCCTCTTCTTCATAGTGATCTTGCTTGTTAATCACCAGGTTCTTTCTTGTATCTTTAGTGGGGCATTTACTTGCAAAGCGTCCATTGCCATGAGCATTGAAAGCCCAAACCCAACTTCAAAAGGTCTCCAAGTACTCACTTTCCTTTGTTATCTCTATAAGAGTATAAGTTGTTGGGGTTGGTCTTTGCTTGGGGGTTGAACAGTAGGGAGTTTCGCCCCCTATGGATTTGGCTTAGTATATGAATCACATGAGTCAAAACGTCACACAAATTGCGGTTTCATGTACCCTCAACTCCTGAACTTGTTGATATGCTTGATCAAGTGAGTTAACTTCTCTAAATATCTATTCCTTTTGGAGGTCATCACGAAGTCCCACTCGGAACTTAGCCAAAGTCATGACATGATCCTTTACCAAATTATATCGTAGCATGAACTCATCAAATTGTTCGATGTGTTCGGCAACATGCTTAGTTTCTTGCTTTAAGCTTTGCCACTTGTTAATGAGACAGGGATGATAGCATATGGGGAGATACTTTTCATTTAACTTTTCTTTCATCTTATCACACGTGTTGATTGGCTCTTGGCCATGGCTCCTCATGATATTTTCCATATTATTCGAGTACAACTTGTCTTGTCAAATGAGTTTCATCTTAACAAATCACACCATTTTGATTTCGAACAATTCATACCATGGGTAGTAATGGTCCATATCAACAATCCAATCAAAAAATATTTTAGATGGCCAAGTTCTTCTGTAGGATTCTCTAAGCTCTTGATCCATTGCAAAGTCGATGGTCACGAACAAATCCGAGCGAAACACGAATGTGGGCGTTGCGAGGATGATGCCGAAAGACGTGACTACGGTCACCCGTGGCTCTGCCGACTGCCTAGTGGTGCCTGCCGCTGGTGGCTGCTGCTGGTCGATGTGCTGCTGGCAGCCATTGCCGGTCAATGTGCCATTGAGTGCGAGACGCCCCACCTGGAGGGGGCTGCAGTAGTTGATCAGGGAGGGGAGTTGAGAGGTGGTCTCGGGGGTGTGGTCACACACATAGAACATAAAAGGGAGATGTAGTAGAGGGAAAAGATAGAGAAGAAGATGTGTGTTTGTGTCCGAGTTCCCTCTCATAGGAGAATTTAGCAAACAAGCATACTTTTTTCAAGAAACCAAACATTCTCCATAATGTAAGCCTTAAGCTCCTGATGTAGGCACCCAAAGTGTTTAAAATAGGACTACTACTCAAATAAGGAATAAACAACACAATCCTACTCAAACAAGGATGCTGAAAAATCAGTAATTAATTAACTTTGAAATACCAAATAAACATAAATAAAACTCCAAACTATACAAGCTTACGGGCCCATCCATGTGGGACTCTGTATTTTTTTAGATGTAGGCCTCCTCTCTAAGCCAAAGTGACACCGCATGGCATCGTCATTAGTAGACCCGTGAAATTGGAGGGAATGGCTCTCTTTTCCCCACCAATGTTACCAAGTCGGAAGTAGGAAAAAAATCGGCAAGGAAAAAAACAAAAAAAAGGGAAAAAATTGGAAAAATAGGGGAAAAAAGGTAAATTAGGTAATAATTAGATATATGTATTCTAAATTTTTTTTAGAAAAAATCGGAAAAAAGACATAAAAAACGGAAAAAAATGCGTAATTCGCGTAATTCATGATTTTTTCAAAAAATCCTGACTTTTTGAAAAAATGTCGACTTATTCCCGTAGCAAACGTAAGGGAATAATTCGCGATTAAAATACGACTTTTTCAAAAAGTCGGCGATTTTGGTAACACTGGTCCCCACCACATATGTCAATGAATTACTTAATACATAAAACTTATTCATTTGATTGCAGCTATTTTAATTAAGGAAGTTGAGAGGATACAATTATTCTTATTCCTTTCCGGTGTTTTGTTTCCGTCCTACGAGGTTCTGCAATGATTCTTCACTTGTATCCTGATTTGTCGTGATTGATTGTTGAAATGATCAGTGTATAAATAGAACATTTACAGTTTACAAAGTGTAGTTTCTTATCTCTGTTTTTTTTTTATCGTGCAGGTTGCCCTAGGCAAGTCATCAAACTCAGTGGTTGCATGCTACTGTTAGTATTATAATTTCTTTTTGTGCGGAGTTCTCAAGGGGTGAGCAATATAAGCCCTGATGCAAGGGCAAAGAAGTTCTGTTGAATCCTTAATTGAAACATTTGAATTTGGTAGTGGATCTAACACGAGCAACTCTGTCATGGATCAGCAATTATACCGGAACGACTTCCTCCTTAATCAATTAGAAACCCAGAATTTATCAGAGTACCTATTATCTCCCTGTGATACAAATATGCCATATGTACATGCGGCTAGTCAAGAAAGTGCCTGCTTGAGTCTCTGGAATACAGGTGCATCTAGCTCTAGTGAACACCCACTAAATCAGAGCAGCCACGACGAAACAAAAGTGGAAAATAGGTGGGCGTCAACTCTAACAATTGATGGGAGTGGACCAAGGATTGGAGAAAGTCGATTTGAAGCAACCAACATGCTTTCTTTGGATAATTTGGATTTAAATCTTAACAACAATCAGATGGGTGATGATCAGCCATTTTCACAAAGTTCTAATCCTAATGGTTTCCTTCAGAATATTGACCAAAACGGAGGGCATGTTGGTACAAGCAGCCAGGTTCTTGAAGGAGGACTATGTCCTCATCCTAATACTTCAGGATTGTTAGAATCCGTGCATGTGTCAGCTTCAGGTGGCTATTCACTAACTTGTGGAAATTCTTCTAGGGGTGTTGGATTCTTGTCAGAAGATGGTGAAAGCAGAGCAGGGGGTACAATAGATGGTCAACACTTATCTCGCAAGAGAAAGAACATTGGAGCAGTTCCTGGGCAGTCTTCAGGTGGTGGAAGCTCAAGTTGCTTTCTCCAAGGCGAGAATAATTCATTGCAATCTGTTTCTTCTCACCATAGTCCCAATGCTAGTTTAACTATGTCTGGATCATCTGATATTTTGTCAGGTGTAAATTCTCCTGCACTGTTGAACCCAAGAATTGGGACCACTAAAGGACTAGTGCCTTCTGATTGCCGTCCGTCTGGTAATATTACAGGAAATGCAGAGAGCTCAAGAAGAAATATTCGGAGGAGAATAAACCGTGTACATGAACGTGATACTACTACTGCTAATCTATGGCACCCAGGGAATGATTCTAGGCATTCTAATGCTCGGTCGACTCATCAACCATCTTCTCTATCAATCACACTTAATGAGCCACTAGAATCTATGCCAGTAGTTGCTGGTGCTAGTTCACAGACTCAACCTCATGTACCCGCTATTCCTGAGTTATCTGCAAATGTGTACCCTTGCCCGTGGAATGGAGCTTCCAATTCAAGAATAGGCAGTTCTTTGAGGTCTCCAGTCATCGCCTGTGAGAGATTGACTGCTCCAAGAGAGGAAACAAACCCGAGGAGCACGCCAAGGAACAACACTTCTGAGAACTCAAGGTTCGTTCCAACAACTGACACTAGGCGTTTGGTGCCAATCCTGCCAAATTTGATTTCGTCCAATGGAGGTGCAAGCATACTTGGAAACGTGACTCCTACATCCCGTGCTGGCACCAACTCTGGGGTCCATCAGCCACTCCCGACTTGGGTGCCTCATCAAAGTCCTCCTGACCAGAATCACCGGAGGTTATTAGAAGTTGTTCATCGGTCCTTGGTTCCAACTAGTAGTTCTGCATCTGGAGGTCAGAGTGTCAATGTTACCCCACAACATTCAGGTTCACAGGATATAGGGCGTCAGTCTAGAGCTACTTTCCGTGGTCATCCTCAACCATACACAAGGTCAGCAGTTTTGACGGATAGGCAAAGAGATGCCCTTCCGGTGTCTATGCGGAGTTTGGCAGCTACTAGAGAAGGGAGAAACAGGATGATATCTGAGGTATGCTAATGTGCCGTTCATGTCTATATAGCGTTTTATATTTTCTATAGTTCTATATTTTCTTCCATAAAATAACATGGTTGGAGATTCTGAGTTTTTTCTTAATATGTTGATATATCAAAAAAAAATGCGAAAACACAATGGTCAAACTGAGATAAGTTGTTTAGATAAATTATCATTAATATTGCATTATGACTGACATAGACAAGTGTATTGGCAAAACCACAGGCTCGTTGTGGGGACTATACCTTTATCACTTGTGGTGAACGATATATATATATATATATATATATATATATATATATATATATATATATATATATATATGGGGAGGGATACTCTTACTCATGGCCTCTTACTCATATAGTTACCTATGATTCGGGCCGTCCATTAGATCCCGACGTACGGTTCGGATTAGATGGGGAGTTAAAGCAATGGTGTCCGCATTAAATGCCCGTATTAAAAGCCCTTATTAAAAATCCGCATTTAATGCGGACACCATTGTTTTAACTCCCCATCGAATCCGAACCGTACGTCGGGATCTAATGGACGGCCCGGATCATAGGTAACTATATGAGTAAGAGTATCCCTTCCCCCCCTCTCTCTCTCTCTATATATATATATATATATATATATATATATATATATATATATATATATATATATATATATATGGAATAGGGAACACGGTCCTCTCGACTAGCCAACACGCTAGTCCTCCTTTCAATTGGGTGCCACATGGCACTTTTTAACCCGGGTTAGGGGTTGGTCAAGGTGGGTACACCTCTCTTAACAATGATCATAAAAAAAAATTTGGAAAAAAAATATGCCAAGTGGTATTTTTAAATTAACCATAGCAAGGGCTATTTTCCCTCTGCAGTTTACCATTAAATTTGTCGACCGCTGATCGGGTTGTTTTAAGTTTTTTTTTTAGATTTTTTTTAAACAATCTTGATCTAAGTAGAGTGGATTGACCATTCATAAAAAAAAAATGGTTAAAAAGTGTCATGTGGTATCCAAATTGATGGGAGGACTAGCGTGTTGGCTAGTCGGGAGGACCGTGTTCCCTATTCCCATATATATATATATATATATATATATATATATATATATATATATATATATATATATATATATATATATATATATATGTGAAACCTTGTGCGAAACCTACCAAGAGGTTTCATAATTTGATGACACTTGGTGGGTGTGATACCTATGGTAAGTTGATCATCCTCACCAAAAACCATCAAATTCTAAAACTTCTAGGGGTATCAAATGTTAAAATATTTATCGATCGTCCATAAAAAATTTAAAATTGTTAATTTGAATAACATTTTTGTTACACCTAAAGGTTTTAGAATTTGATGATTTTTGGTAAGGATGATCAAATTACCATAGGCATCACCCCCACTAAGTGTCATCAAATTCTGAAACCTCTAGGTACGTTTCGCACATTGTTTCACATATAAGAGGCGATCGGGACCATATATATATATATATATATATATATATATATATATATATATATATATATATGGTCATATTTCACCTTGGATAGAACATCCACAAAACTAGCACATTCTAAAACTTCTAGAGGCATCAAATATATAATAAAAGTTAACGGATAAAAATGAACGGTGGATAAATGATGTAGCATCATTTATGTTTTATGCCAAAGGGGATGATGTACATGCCAAATGATGTTGCAGACGTCTACGTAGCAGTGGGGTCTCTCGCAAGACGGGAATGTGTGCTTGTTTCCTATCATCTTACATCTCCTTTTGTCTCCCTCTGTACCTTGAATTAGTGGGAGGGGAGGGGTGACATGCAATAGTTGTTGGGATGAAGAGGTATGGCCAATATGTTTTACGTACGCTGGTGTTTCCTCACTTTTGAGAAATTGCTTCACATCATATTATGTAGTGAGAAGCCTATGTTGGCATCGAGCACAAGTTCCTAGTAACAATGATAGGAACTAAGGTTGTAAACAATACTTGTTTGGACAACTTTGCGTTTTAGGTTCATTATTGACTTTCATACATGTCCGCTAGTGGTGCTATTTTGATTCAACAAAATAAGCTTTAATTCTTTAGAGCTTTATTCCGTTGAAATGACTCTTTCGAGCCTCATGAGCTAGCATTGTCGACTAATTTGCAATAAGAGGTGGTAGACCTTAAGGGAGAGAAAGACAAAAAGAAAGATCGGGAGCAAATTCAAGGAACAATCACCCAAAAGAGGGAAATGGTCCTATATAAGTTATATATGAGATGGGCTCACCCAAAGTGAACATACCCCAAGGAATGTGCTAACCTATACAACAGGCTAAGTATATACACTATAACACCCACCGACCCACCCACCCACCCCTCCCTCAAACTCAAGATGGATCTTAACCAAGAGTTTCTCAAAAGATACTGAAACTGCAAAATTGTGTCTTTGTAAAGAAGTTGGCAAGTTGCTCTGTAGAAGACACATGCAGAAGCGAGAGGGCGTCATCCAAGTAGTGATGTCGCACGAAGTGACAATCAATCTCAATGTGCTTCGTGCCCTTATAGAAGACCGGATTGCTTGCAATTTAAATAGCCTCTGGTTGTCACAGCTGAGAGGAGTCGACGAGGTCAACGAACATCTGTCACCGAGAAAATGATGCAACCAAACAACCTCACAAGCAGTATGCGCCATGGCCCGATATTCGGCCTCAATGCTGTAGCGAGTGATGATGTCATGCTTCTTACTCTGCCAAGAAATGAGCAGTGTTCTAAAAAACGGCCTAGGCGGCCGCCTAGGCGCTAGGCAGCCCCCCACTGCCCAGTCTAGGCCCTAGGCGCTCCAGAAAAGCGGCCAAGCTCCCAGGCAGGGCAAGGCGGCTGCCTAGACGGTCTAGGCGGCCTCCTAGGAGGGCTGACGCTGGCCTAGACGGTCTAGGCGGCCTCCTAGGAGGGCTGACGCTGGCCAGGCGGGCTGGGCAGGCTCAGACGGGCTCCTCAGCGGTAGTCACTCTCTTGATCCGGCATTCCCCAGAGGCAATCCCTCTCTTGGATCCAGCCTTCCTTAATGGTGGCTCACCCATTTTTTAAAAAAAAATTAAAAAAAAAAACCAAAAACGCCTAGGCACCGCTTAGGCAGTAGCCTGCCTTCCACTGCCCGACTAGTGCCTAACGCTTTTTAGAACCTTGGAAATGAGTGAGTCACTCAAAAAAATATAGAACGTGGTAGACCACCGATCAGTAGGGAGCTCCAGCCCAATTGACATTTTAAATGCATGAAGCTCCAAAGAGGAAGAGGATAACAACATCAATGAGTGAGTTAGCGTGCCCCAAAGGCAAGGAAAAATCCACAGAAGTGCATCTTACTGAACCGAACTAGGAGCACTGATGAATTGACCGATACCCCTGACAACATGGGTCATGTCCAGTCTCGCATGATCTTTAGGTAGACAAGAACACCAACAAGTTTCTTGTAACGTGTGAGATCAATCGTTGATATTGATTGTTTTAATTTGGAACTGAGGTTCCTTTTCTTAAGTTTGCTCGTAGTCGTAGGTTCATTTTGCCTTCTGAATAAAAACTTGGTGATTGTCACTTCGGAATTCCAAACCAACTGTTGGAAATTTTAGCATTCTGTTTTGCATCAAGTTATAACTTTGCATGCTGTAAAAAAGGTAGTAACTTAAATACTTAGTCACTCATCACAAAAAGATTACATTCTTAAGCTACTAAGCATGAGAATATTTCTCATAGTTGATCACATGTATCATAGTTCTTTGGTTCCTCTATATTTACTCTATTTTCTTTATTTTCAGATGAAAAATATTATATGGAACTTTATGTGAACCTTTTTTCAGCCCCTAAATTCTTGTCAAATTTCTTTATGCAGCATGTTCGTAATATGCTGGATCTCATACGCAGGGGGGAGAATGTGCGATTTGAGGTTAGCTTTTTATTTACTTCCGTTCCTATTTAAACTACTTTGTACACGTCCTATAGTGATGCTAGAATTGGCATGTACTGTGTATTTATGGTCGAACCATCTCTCTTTGCTCCTTTGGTCACCCCATCGGACAATGCTAGAATTGGCACCGTATTGAAAGAGGAGTCTTATTATGGCATGGAATTATGACTCACACCGGTGGTATCTTGTCAGGATTTCTTTCTCTTTGACCAGTCTGCGTTCTTTGGGCGTGCTGACCTGCATGACAGGCACAGAGACCTGCGGCTTGATGTCGATAATATGTCTTACGAGGTGACGGAGAAGTTCTCTATGTAATCCGCTCCCTAGGAAAGTTTTTGGTTTTCGCAGGCTAATACCCTTTGACTGCAACCCTTCATGTTTCACCAGGAGTTGTTGGCTTTGGAGGAACGAATCGGAAATGTGAGCACTGGGCTGAGCGAGGAGATGGTTTCGGAGTGCCTGAAGCAGTGGAAACACATCTCTGCTACAGTTGGAGCGTATTCAGAAGTTGAACCATGCTGTGTCTGTCAGGTACGAGGGTAGAATATATCTGATCTAGTTTTAATTGGGCAAGCAATCTATTCATCCCTCTCTAGCTTGTTTCTGTACTACTAGAGTGTTTCTATTGGGTTGACACATCCGCCCTCACCAGGCCGTGCCTAATTACCCACAATCATTGCTGTTTTTCTTGAGCTTTTTCCATCCTCTTGTGTGACTATGTTCCTGGATTTTGGCAGGATGAGTACGTTGATGGGGACGAGCTGGGGAGACTGGACTGTGGGCATGACTTCCACGCTGCTTGCATCAAACAATGGCTGATGCAGAAGAACTCGTGTCCCATATGTAAGACTACTGCCCTAGCCAAGACATGAGAGAGAGAGAGAGAGAGAGAGAGAGAGAGAGAGAGAGAGAGAGAGAGAGAGAGAGAGAGAGAGAGAGAGAGAGAGAGAGATGCGCCCCGAAGGGGGGAGCCGCGTGTTGTATGAGTGACCTTGATTAACCTTTTATATCCAAAGATGGGAGGATAATATTTTATTATTATTTATCATATTCTCAGAGTTGGTATTTGGTGGCATTAGTTGGGGATTCCTGGGTGGTGTTGATTTGATCTGTCTGAAACTGGAGCTGTCCTTGGGCCTAATACTCTTCCATAGATTGCTCTGTTTCTTGGTGGAAAAGCATGTTGATCCTCAAATTAACTTGCATTCAGGGTGATGATGTTTCTCTGGACTTGGGACTAGTTGGTAACAGAGCATCATGAGAATGTGGCACTTTGGCTCATATTTGTGCTGCAGATGCTTTCTATCCTCATCCAGAATTTTTTTGGAGGACTTGGTGAAAAGCCCTTTTTAGGAGATAGCCCTTTCACACAAGTAGTTCTTCCTTTCAGCTCAAGCCCCTATTGAAAAGACACATTTTACATCAAACCCTCCAACCACTATTGTTAGATTTTCCAACCCCTTGCAAGTGGCAAAACTGCCCTCGTTGACTATAATAACGGTACCAATTCGGTTGGGAGTGTCAATTCGGCTGCTATAGTGGTTGGGAGTATCAATTCGGCTGCTAAAATGATTTTATTGTAGTTACAGTAAAATCACTTTCAACCGAATTGTTACTACAGTAAAATCACTGTAGTAATTTGGAGTATCATTCATCTGCTACAGTATTTTGGGGTATCAATTTGGTTGCTATAGTATTTCACTGTAACAACATTAAAATCACATTCAACCCAATTGTTACTACTATAGTGAAATTACTGTAGCAATTTGAAGTATCAATTTGGGTAGTAGAGTATAATTTGGTTGCTATAGTGATTTCATTGTAGTCACAATAAATTTACTTCTGTTCGAATTCTGTGAAACCACTGTAGCTGTTATAGTGAAATCACTATAGTATTCATTATACATGAACTATCGCTGAATTGTTGCTCTAACTTGTTGATTTGATACCGAGGGGTAAACTCTAACAAATAAATAAATAAATAATCAGGGGTAAAATGGATATATAAAGAGAAGGGAGTTACTGAGGCAATTAATGCTAAATTGAGTAAACTCAACAGACATAAGTGTTTATCACAATATAGGGCCAGTTAGAATGTCCATAAATTAATAACCCAATTTTTTTTGTCCAGCCAATGGTGATAGGTGCCACACGAGGATGGTCCGGTCTGGATGGAAAGCAAGATGGCCAAGAAGCATTTTCCTTTGTTTCATGTCCGCAAGACCCTTGCCCCCCCCCCCCCCCCCCCCCCCGAGGGGAAAGAGCATTTGGTAGCCAGAAAATTGCATTAAAGGAAAGGAAAGCCTTGCCCCCCCCCCCCCCCCCCCCCCCCCGAGGGGAAAGAGTTTACACTCCGAAGTGGGATGAAAGAGAAACCCCTCACTTCCGTGGTATTTATTTGACATTTTTGGGTTATTTATAATTGTAAGTAAATTTTAGCTTATGTGGCATCTTAGTTTTGAAAGTGACATATTTGAGTTATTTATAACTATCAATAAATATCACTTAATTCGGTAAATGTCACTTAATTTTAGGTTAGTCATGTATCCAATTTTTTTTTTCCTCAAAATTTAATAGTCATCATGGGTCTAGTTTTGTAGAGCTTGATGAGTAGATTTCAAAACTTTTAATTTTTTAAAATTTGGATATGTATAATAAAAGTAATATATTTCTTAAGATGGAAAACCAACTCCCCAAAATATATAATTTAAAAAATTTGACAGATGTGGGAGCTCGCCCGCCAGATGTTTGCCATGTATAGAGCCTTGCTGCTACTAATAAAGAAGACATTTTAGATATTTGACCTTTGCCATCTTTTCTATATATGAGAGTTGGCCCGTCGGATGTTCGCCATGAATGGGGTCTGCTGATGGGGTACATCTATATACTGGGGTCTGTTTATCATTGCGCTACTTTCTTTTATCAAAGAAACACTAAGGCCTCAATGGAGGAGGGCTATTGGAACCTTTGAATTCTAACCCTTTGCTGATGAGGCATAGGGAGAGAAGAGAGAAATTTCTTTTTAGAGTGTAAAACCTTGTAAGTATGTTTCTTTTGATTAATGAAATGGCTCCTTTTGATTAATGAAATGGCTCGAAGATTGCCTCATAGTTTTCCCCTTCCCTTGGTGGAAGGGTTATCATGTAAAATATGTGTGGGCAGCAGAGTAACAATAGGTGTTACTGTCCAAAATTTGTGTCTACTCTTAACTTCTTGGCTATCCCAGGGGGATTCATCATGGTGGATCACAAGGGATTGATATTACAAATAACCCCTTATATATTTTGTTATTTAATAAAATCCCTTGGATACTTTTTGCCCTCACTTTATAAGGTCCCTCTAGTTAAATGAATAAACCTTAAAAAGGGTCGGACAAAAAAGTAATGATGAGGGGATTTTATTAAATATCAGAATATGTAAAGAGATTATAAATAAAAGGGTAAATTAGTCTAATCCTTGAAACATATCGTATTTAACAATAATGACAAGTAAAGAGATGCTTTAGCATTAGGTCATGCTACTTGGAAAATATTTATTTTACCCCTACATGCAGCTTTATCAAGAAATCACATGAAGAGTAACAATTCAGTAAAAAAAAGTAAGGGTGCGTTTGGCATTGGTTTTAAAATTTTAGGTTTTGATTTTGGAATACCAAGAACTAATTTGTGCAAAACTAGTTTTAGCTTATCGAAAATCAGTTCTAGAATTATCAACATTTGAGCATTTGGCAATAAAACCAGTTTTGATCCTAAAACTAGTTTTGTAGTTATTTTCTAAAATGTTCTCTACGATATTTTCTCTTTCTACAATATTTTCTCTCCAACATTATCTTTATGATATTTTCTCTCTATAATATTTTCTCTTCTCACTACATCATTTTCTATCTAAAATACTCTCCTTCTACAATATTTTATCTCTCTACAATATTTTCTATCTAGAATATACTCATTGTATAATATTTTCTCTCTCTAAAATATTCTCTTGCTATAAAATTGTCTCTCTCTAAAAATATTCTTTCTATAACACTTTATTTAATATTTTCTCTTTACAATATTATTTCTTCTCTCTCTACCCCATTTTTTTTCTCTATGATATTTTTTCTCATTCAGTTTCTCTTTTAAATATTTGCTCTTTAAAATATTTTGTCTTTACAATATTTTCTCTCTCTAAAATATTTTTTTTGTATAATATTTTTTCTTTCTCTATAATATTCTATTTCTACAACATTTTCTCTTTACAATATTTTCTCTTTATAAAATATTATCTTTCTATAACATTTTTTCTATCTGTAATATCTTCGATCTCTTTCAACAATATTTTTTTTCTATACCATTTTTTCTCTATGATATTTCCTCTGTATAATATTTTTTCCTCTTTATGTCATTTTCTATCACTGTAATATTTTCTCTTTCTAAAACATTCTCTCTATAATATTTTCTCTCTCTAAAATATTCTCTTTCTATAAAATTTTCTCTCTAAAATATCATATTCTATAATATTTTCTCTCGACAACATTTCTCTCTCTAAAATATTCTTTCTATAATATTTTCTCTCTTGAACATTCTCTCTCTATGATATCTTGTTTCTCTATAATTAATATTTTTCTCCCTCTATATTATTTTCTCTCTCTATAATATTTTTTTTTCTAAATTTTACTCTCTATAATATATTCTCTCTTTAAAATATTCTCTTTCTATAATATTTTATCTCTATAAAATATTCTCTTTCTATAATATTTTCTCTCTTTATATTATTTTTTATTTCTAAAATATTCTCTCTCTAAAATATTATCTTTCTACAATATTTTCTTCCTAAAATATCTTATTTCTATAAATTTTCCGCTCTATAACATTTGTCTCTCTAAAATATTCTCTTTTTATAATATTTTCTCTCTCTAAAATATTATATTTCTATTATATTTTCTCTCTCTATGATATCTTTCTCTCTATTATTAATATTTTTCTCCTCTCTATGTTTTTTTCTCTCTCTACAATATTTTCTATTTAAACTATTCTCTATAACATATTCTTTTTCTAAAATATTATTTTTGTATAATATTTTATTTCTCTAAAATATTCTCTTTCTATAACATTTTCTCTCTCTACAATATTTTCTTTTTCTTCAATATTTTCTCTCTATAATATTTTTTATCTTTAATATTTTCTCTTACTACTTATTTATTTATTTAATACTCTCTATCTATATTCTTCTCTTTAGAATTTTCTCTGTATAATATTTTTATATCTATCATATATTTTCTCTAAAGTATTATCTCTATAATAATTTTCTCTCTCTACAATATGCTATGTATATATTCTTCCGGTTTTAATTTTCTCTTTATAATAGTTTCTCTCTACAACATATATGTTATTCATAATAATTTTTTTCAATTATTGTTTTGCCTTCTTGCCTCAAGAACCCAAAAGAAGAATCCAAAAGCAGAAAATTTCTGCTTTTGGGTTTTGATGATTTTCTGGTTTTGGTTTTGGAAAATCAATTTTCTAATCGAATCCCAAACACACTAAAATCTTGTACTAAAATCAGTTTGGCAAGCAGAACTAGTTTTGACACAAAACTAGGCCTCCAAAACCAATGCCAAACACACCCTAACATTTCTTTAAAAGTATATTTTCACTGTAACTGCTACAATCATTTCACTGTACCTGCCACGGTGATCACTTTAGACTGCTCTAGTAATTTCATTGTAGCAAAGAGTAACATTTTGTTACAATACTTTGAGATTTTTACTCTTTGCTACCGTACTTTGTATATTGTTACTCTTTGTTACAATGGAAGCATTCTATCAGTCATGATATATGCAACCGTGAAATCACTATAGCAAAGAGCGACGGTCTACAAAGTACTGCAGCTAAAGAGTAGCAATTGCATATTGTTACTCTTCGCTACATCGAAGAGTAAAATTTGTGATTTTAGGATTAGGGACAATTTTATTATTTAAAGGGGAGAAAAAAAATCAACGGAGGGCTCGTTATAAATGCACCTTTTTGGGAGTGACCTGGTGCAGAACTCTCTTTCTCTGTCCTTTTCACCAAACGGATATGTTGCCAGGGACCTAACGCTAAGTCCCCCAAAAATAAAACTTTAGAAGTTAGGAGGTTATTTGTAATGACAATATTTATTAGGGGTAATATATAAAAAATCCCCCAAGTCATGAACAAGAATCCCCAGACATAAAAGAAACCAAACGGTGGAGCTGAGCTGAGGTGAGAGGATGAGGGCGGGTGTGGTGGCCGTGAGCCGAGGAGGCCCCTTCACCTCCGCGCTTCCAGCTTTCCGCTCCAAATCAAGCGGCATCAGATGCTCCGTTGCTTCTGCTCCAGTTCCCACTTCCACTGCTACTACCCTCGGTATCTTTCAATTCAGAACTGGGTTTTTTTTTTCTTCAGGAATTCAGACTAAATGTGATACGACTATGCTTTCTTTTTAGTATAATAGGATTGCTGATAGCAATGATTAGCTTTCAGATAAAACATTAACAACAAACTGATGGAATAATTCGTGGTAATAACAGAATTAATTCAGAAATGGATTCACCCACAGAATACCGAAATTTGGTAACAAAATTTAATAATATCAGATTAATTTCTAGAGAATAACCAACGGGCTCTCGTCCGAGTGGTACTTCCTCTCTCCCTTGTTGGACACCGTGGACCGTACTTTCCCTGAAGGCCGCTGTTGCCTTGTTTCCGTGTGTGGATCGTGGCCGTTGATGTCATGTTTGTGGGACTATGAAATTTAGTAAAAATAGTAGTTATGCTGCCTTCCCCCTGTTTTGATCTCCGGACATCTTTAAGCCCATGCTCTAGCATCGTCCTCTGACTGCATGGCCGGTCCATTAAAAAAAAAATCTAGAAAATTGTGATTGCCTCAAACGTTTATGCTACTGAACACACACACACACACACACACACACACACACACACACACACACACACACATATATATATATATATATATATATATATATATATATATATATATATATATATATATATATATATATATATATATATATATATATATATATATATATATATAGATATAGGGTCCCGATTGGGTGAGAAACCTCTTATATGCGAAATCTTGTGCAAAACCTACCTCGAGGTTTCAAAATTTGATGAAACTTAGTGGGTGTGGTACCTATGGTAAGCAATGTTTGAAATCTCGGTCGATACTGGTACGTACTGGTTTTGCCCGGTTTGAGACCGATACTGCACTTGATCCTGATACCTGGCCCGTACCGGTACGTATCGGCTAGTTCAGGTCGGTATCGACCGGTACCGATAGGTAAAATTTTAATTTTTTTTAGGTTTTTTTTCTTAGTCGGTATCGGTCCTTATTGATCGGTACCGGTACATACCGGTTCAGGGCTGATCGATACCGCGATTTTGAACCTTGATGGTAAGTTAATCATCCTCACCAAAAATTTTCAAATTCTAAAACCTCTAGGGGCATCAAATGTTAGAATATTTATCGATCGTCCATAAAAAACCGTTAATTTGAATAACATATTTGTTATTCCTAAAGGTTTTAGTATTTGATGATTTTTGTTGAGGATGATCAACTTACCATCAGGGTTTTAAATCTCGGCCGATACCGGTACGTACCGGCCGGTACGTATCGGTTTTGGCCGGTTCGAGACCGGTACTGCATCCGATCCCGATACCTGGCCCGTATCGACCGGTACCGGTATGTACCGGTCCGTATCGACCGGTTCAGGCCGGTACAGGCCGGTATGGACCGGTACCGACAGGTTAAATATTTTTTTTTTGTTTTTTTTTAGGTTTTTTTTCTCAACCGGTATCGGTCCGTATCGGCCGGTTCCGGTACGTACCGGCCGGTACATACCGGTTCGGGGCCGATCGATACCACGACCGATACCGTGATTTTAAACCTTGCTTACCATAGGTATCATACCCACCAAGTTTCATCAAATTCTGAAACCTCTAGGTAGGTTTCGCACAAGATTTCGTATATAAGAGGTTTCTTACCCGATCGGGACCATATATATATATATATATATATATATATATATATATATATATATATATATATATATATATATATAGGGATACTCTTACTTATGGAATCTTACTTATACAGCTACACGCCGCCATTTACCTACCCTAGAGGTTTTAGAATTTGATGAAACTTGGTGGGGATGCTATCTATGACAAGTTGATCATCCTCACCAAAAATTATTAAATTCTATAACCTCTAGGGGCATCAAATATGCTATTCAAATTAACGGTTAAAATGAACGGTCGATAAAGCGTCTAATATTTGATGCCCCTAGAGGTTATAGAATTTGATGATTTTTGGTGAGGATGATCAACTTGCCATAGATAGCATCCCCACCAAGTTTCATCAAATTCTGAAACCTTTAGGGTAGGTAAATGGTGGTGTGTAATTACATAAGTAATCATTTAATAATTATATATATATATATATATATATATATATGGGCAGGGATACTCTTACTAATGGAATCTTACTAATGACAATTACAAATCACATTTTACCTAACCTAGAGGTTTCAGAATTTGATGAAACTTGGTGGGGATGCTCTCTATGGCAAGTTGATCATCCTCACCAAAAATCATCAAATTCTATAACCTCTAGGGGCATCAAATGTTAGAAGCTTTATCGACCGTTCATTTTAACCATTAATTTGAATAACATATTTGATGCCCCTAGAGGTTATAGAATTTGATAATTTTTGGTGAGGATGATCAACTTGCCATAGAGAGCATCCCCACCAAGTTTCATCAAATTCTGAAACCTCTAGGTTAGGTAAAAGACGATTTGTAACTTTTATTAGTAAGATTCCATTAGTAAGAGTATCCCTCCCCTCTCTCTCTCTCTCTCTGTATATATATATATATATATATATATATATATATATATATATATATATATATATATATATATATATATATATATATATATATATATATATATATATATATATAGGTCTGTTAGGTTGCGCTGTGCGCTGTCCCGGAGGAAGTGCGCTGCGGAATGCCGGCCGTCCGATCGGTGTGAATCAGACGACACAAACCCATTCCGCCCGGATAAAAGCTTTAACCGTTCCCGGCCGTCCGATTGGCGTGAATCGGACGACACAAATCCTTTCCGCCTCGGTTAAAAGCTTTAACCGTTCGATCGAATGATCGAACGGATGAGATCCGTGACATCTCATTCGAATAGGACAAAAAATTAGGTCAACGCAATCATGTTATTTTGTCCTATTCGAATGAGATGTCACGGATCTTATCCGTTCGATCATTCGATCGAACGGTTAAAGCTTTTAACCGGGGCGGAAATGATTTGTGCCGTCCGATTCAGGCCAATCGGACGGCCGGGAACGGTTAAAGCTTTTAACCGGGTGGAAAGGGTTTGTGCCGTCCGATTCTCATCGATCGGACGGCCGGCATTCCGCAGCGCACTTCCTCCGGGGCAGCGCACAGCGCAACCTAACAGACCTCTCTCTCTCTCTCTCTCTCGATATATATATATATATATATATATATATATATATATATATATATATATATATATATATATATATATATATATATATATATATATATATGAGAAACAAGATGCTACCTTCGAAAGCAGCGTTCTTCCCTGCTTTGACAGGTCGCCGATGGTTATCAAAGCCATGAACGATGACAAATGTCATTCGAACTCACAATCGGGAGGTGCTAGAAGTCACCGGAGGTGGTCGCCGGCTGCGAATGTCATTGGAGGTCGCCAGATGAGGTGAAGTGATGAATGAATGGCTCACAATAGAAGTAGTCACCGGAGTTCTCTATCAGTAGGCGCCGATACGTGGTGTCAGTGGAGATCATCGGTGGAGGTGATCGGAGGTTGTTGATATTGATTATGGTCGGAGATCACATGTGGTGCGACCGTTGTGGGTTGTCAAAACAGCAAAAACAATGATTTGAGAAATAGCATCTTGACCCTCTCTCTCTCTCTCTCTCTCTCTCTATATATATATATATATATATATATATATGGGAAAAGGGACGCTGGACCTGAGGTGCAGCGTCGTTGCTGCACCTCAGCTATTGTTTTACCATCCTAAAAGTTTTGGAATTTGATGAAATTTGGTGACGCCAATTTTCATCAAATTCCAAAACTTCTAAAGGGGTCAAATGGTCGAAGCAAAATCAATCGTCCGCAGTCACCGTTAAAATCTGCAGATTTTGCTTCGACCATTTGACCCCCCTAGAAGTTTTGGAATTTGATGAAAATTGATGAGGATGATCATCTAGAAAGAATGTGTCTCTTAACTCATATCTGTTGGGAACTTTTTAAGTTTTGCCTGAGATCATTAGATTAGTACACTTCTATAGGAAGCATGCATGATTAAATATTGATGTTTGCATTTGTGAGACATTAAACATCAATTTGTTCAGTAATCCTTGTAGTCATGCGGTCCTGGGGCAATCACCTTCGCTAGCTACGGAATTCTAGAGAGTTGACACTTGACACACAAGGGATTTGTATTATGTTTTGAGCATATACAAAATATGCAATTAGCATGAGTACGTGTATTTTACTATTCTGTCCAGACTATCTGGTTGCTACAACTCCGCAATTTAATCCGATCTAAGCTTTGCAGAGATTTTCATTCTTGAATGAGAGGTAAATGCCTAATCTTACAAAAGACTTTATAATTCATTGGGAAGGCTGAAAAATGCACATAGATCGTGCATACAGTTGACAGTGTGGTGCTAATATTTTTGAGTTCCTGTAGTGCCCTGTCAATTGCAAGGTACTTTTCTTCCGATAATTTGTGTAATTATAATTCCATACCCTAATTAGAATGTGGTTTATTGCAAAAAAAAGAGAAGAAGAATGTGGCAGACTAACTGCAGATTGTAAAGACCATATCTGAATTCACTCTTGCTTTAGTTTTTGATGAACAAAGAATGAGTGATAAGAAGTCTCGATTAAATGGAATAAGAATTTTTTTAAAATCTGATGAGACACCGTGGTTGGCAAGCTATGGTTAATCTATAGATGCTTTGCATCCATCTTTTTTATTTTTATGAGATCAGCGGGTGCCCCGAAACCTTTCGGGCAATGGACCTACTTCAGGCTTGGACTAATACCTCTGGGAATGTGCACTCCACTCAAAGGTTTACCTACGCACTCCTAGGTAACTCGGGGGGGGGGGGGGGGGAATTGAACCCAACCTCGTCACCCAAGCACCAATTGCTTTGCTAGCTCTCCTATCTCCTGGTGGGAAATATACTGCATCCATCTTTGCCATTGCACTTGGTGGGGCTTTGTCTGATCATATCCTTTTGTTACTTGTGCATCATTGTGCATCTTGCAGTAAACAATATTGCTCATATTGCACTTGCTGCATCTTTAGTACAGCCGTATCTTTGAATCACGCTCTAGTTTCTACAATTTGTCCTTGTCTATCAATCCGCCTATGTGGTCCTGGCGATTCAAAAAGTTTCTCTGACAAGTGTGGGTTATTTAGAAAAATTGTGTATTAAATTCTTGTTGTGATTTCAGTCTAATTATGTATGGAAATCCATGTCTAACAGTTTGTGGTGCAATGCAGATCATATTTCTTTTATTAGAGATGTTGCTGCAGCAAGATCTCCTGAACATCTTCCTTGCTTGTTGAACATGCTCCAAGCACGAGGTAGGGTTTTCAACTTTTCCTGACCTTCTGGCCTAATTTATTTTGAGCATATTTGTATAATTGAGACTTCTATTTACCCAATTTGGATTGTCTTCATTAATTGCTTTTTTATTTTTTGGCATAAGGTGACCTAAAAAATATTTTTTTCTTAATTGTTGTTACCATTACCCTAGGAGAGAGAGAGAGAGAGAGAGAGAGAGAGAGAGAGAGAGAGAGAGAGAGAGAGAGAGAGAGAGAGAGAGAGACGGATAGGGTTTGGGAGAATGACGAGCAATTCTCATTAGGGCAATAGCCTCGAATATATAGGCATGATACATGTGTAGGGAATAAGTCATGTACATCGAACTCATATGTATAACCTACAATATACATTAACACCCCCCCTCAAACTCACGGTGGATTAAACACTGAGAGTTTACTAATAAGGAATCGAAAAAGAGGAGAGGGATGTGACTTTGTAAAAAAATCAACAATATGCTCTGTGGAGGACACATAGGGCAAAGGGATGGTCCCAGCCTCGTATTGCTCTCTGGAGAAGTAACAATCGAGCTCAATGTACTTTGTTCGCTTATGGAATACCGGATTATTGACAATCTGAATAGCATTCTTGTTGTCACAATGAAGAGCTGTGGGTCTGAAAATATTAACGCCAAGATCCCGAAGAAGACGCCGGATATGAACAATCTCCTTAGTAGTAGTGGCCATGGCATGAAACTCGGCCTCAGTGATGGAGAGGGAGACAACTTTCTACTTTTTGCCCTTCCAGGAGATAAATTGTTCCCGAAAGAACTGCAACTCACACCAATAGCCGCGCATAAGGCTGTGAAACTGCTAAATAGTCTGCTCCCCCTGCTGAGCAGACTGGGCCTGAGACAGGAGCTGATACTCACGAGTCTGAGACAGAAGCTGATACTCACGGGCCCTGCTTTACTTCACAAAGCGTTTCATAAGATGAGCCCAGAGCTCTGTCGCAGTAGCAAAGCTGCTAAGGTTGGCTCGAAGCGAGCAGTGAGGCAACGAGAAACGCCCGAACACGACGGTCACGAAGGCTCCAGTGTTAGATGTCTCTGCTCCAGAAGCAGTAGTAGTAGCAAGTGTAGAGCCGTTAAGATGCCCATTCAGGGCTCGGCCATCCAGGACACTCCGGACGGTGGCAGACCATGCAATCCAATCAGCTATCGTGATCAAGGAAAAACTATCGAGACAGGGAGGAAATCCCTCGTCTGCTCGAGTGACATCGTCGAGAATTGAACAAGGGTCGTCATCGAGAAATGCGGGAGACGCTGAGACTCGGTCGGCAAAGGAGTACGCTACTTGTCGTGGGTAGCGGAGGGTCGACAGTCACGGAGGGCCGACGGGCGCAGATGGACCGGCTGCAAAGGGTTGACGGGGTTGCAGAAGGCCGGCGGGTCTGTAGAAGGGCCGACGGGCTGCAAGAAGGCCGGAGGGGCTGCAGGAGGGCCAGACGCAGAGCGATGGGCTCTGATACCATATTATCACAACCCTATGAGAGAGAGACGACTAGGGTTTGGGAGAATGACTGATAATTCTCATCAGGGCAATAGCCACAGATATATAGGCATCATACATATGTAAGGAATAAGTCCTGTGCACCGAACTCATATGTATAACCTACAATATACATTGACAATTGCAAACACCCACTGATGTTATACTATTTGCAAATCGACTCTTTGTCGTTTATATTTTGAGCTCTAAAATTTTAATGAAGAAGCTCTCGTTTGCCACCCAAACCTATCACGCTCTCCCGTCAATCCTCCCCTTTCCTATTCACCTTCACCTTCGCAGTCACATCCACCCCCCGTTCCCTTCTGCCAGCGCCTACCCTTCATGCTTCCATCCACCGTAGCCTCCTCTTCTCATCTGTCAACCATTCCCATCCATTTTTGCCTCTAGATTTGTCTCCCGCTGCTCGCCACCATCCCCTCTCTCTCACGCCTCCCCCAACCACCACCACCCCCTTCTCTCTCCTCCTGATCCACCTCTGCTTCCCTCTCCCTTGCTCCCCAAGCTCCATTTCCATTGGTTAGAGTAGAGAAGGGAATGGGGGGAGAGATGCAGATAGCAGGGAAGGATTTGGTACACGACGATGTTTTTGTCATTTTAAATGAATAGTAATTTTGGTCCACAAGAAAATAGTAGTTTTCTGCAAAAAGAAAAAAATTGATTAGGAATCGATTTGGAGATAGCAATGATTTACGTGGTATTGTAACAATATGGCAACAAGTAAGTGGCTCTATGCAAAATACCCTAATCTTTTACTAGCTACTTTAGTGGTAATTATACGATAATTTATCCTGAATGAACTAATGTCTGTGAAACAATAAAAAATATAAATTCTTTCATGCCTTCCAAAGTTTAGAACCATGAACCATGATATTGCAGCTTCTATTTTGTGGAGAAACACATTTGTCTAGCTTGAAATCGCAGTATTGGTTCCTCTTTCGATTGGCTTATACTTTGACACAAAACATATTTTAGATATGTGAGAGGAAGACAATAAGTCTATGGTATGAGGTTATATTGTGAGCTTTACATACTTCTACAGAAACCCTTGGAGACGATACAATATGCAAGCGTTTATTCATAATCATACCAGTGCAGTGCACAGATTCGCTCAGATATATCATTGCATGCATTTGCATTTTCATTGGACTAGAGATGTTGGTTTTTGTTTTTCCCTACGTATGCTTATTTTCATCGTTCGGAGTTTGCATCGTGTTTTCGCTTGATTCTTAGTGTTTTGATGCATTCTCACATTTTCACATAAAGTTCAAATTGAGTTTGCAAGTTTTCGTATTAAAAAAGATCGCATGTTTCATTTTCGTATGAATTTGATTTTTGATTCGATCTTCGTTTTGGACTTTTGGTGTTTTAGATCCTTGTTTTCAGAGGTTTTCAATTGCGGTGGATGATTCCGGGACTCTGGATGGTCTTAGGATCGTCTGTTGACATCCATTGAAGCCTCGCGGTGTTTTCAGGGATAATTTCACATCTTTTCACGTCTCGAGGTACGCACCTAATACTCTGAACACATAGAGGTGCGCACCACACCCCCTAGCACCCCTCCCAGTTTTTTTGGGAGTGGGGCACCTATGGTGCGCGCACCCCCCCCCCCGCTGGGTCGAGAATGCTGTTTATTTTCGTTGTTTTGGCCCCAGTTTGCCTTGGCCTTTCACCTAAAACTTATGGGACTAATTATGCACAAACCACTTAATGGATCTTCAGTGCTCGAATATTTTCTTATTCTATTTATTTTTGAGTTCATATTAGGTATGTATGTCTATTTTAGCAATAGTTGTGCTTGCAATTTGCATTGATTTGACAAGTGAATACGTGAAATCTCTTTGATTCATATATTAATGTCCTAATTCTATTTTTTTTAACTTATGTTGATTTTCTAAAATTTCCTTAAATTTACCATTTTTTAGATGTTTTTTTGAATTTATTTTAATTAAAACAATGAACCTCCGAAACCGGAACCGAAACTGTCGAAACCATCAATTCCGTCTTAGACCGAAATCAAAACCGGTCCTGAAAACCTTGATAGGATTGGAGCTGGTATTGCTTAAAGTGGAGAGAGGCCATGGGTTTGCTATATGATCAATGCATGCCTTTAAGACGCAAAGGTAAATGGTAAATTTTACAAGACATCAAAAAGACCCACAATGTTATATGTTTCAAAATGTTTGCCCTTAAAGAAATCTCAAGCTCATAAGATGAGCGTGGCAAAGATGAGGATGTTGAGGTGGATGTGTGGAAAAACTAGGAGAGATAAAGTGAGGAATGAGTGTACTAGAGAAATGATTGAAGTGATATTAATTGAGGACAAGATAATGAAGAACAGATTAAGATGGTTTACACATGTACAACGTAGACAAGAGGCAAGCCCGATAAGAAGAGGGTCCCAAATTAGTATGGAAGGTCCAAAGAGGAGGGGAAGACCTAGAATAACATTGATGGAAGTTGTTAGAAAAGACATGGAAAAACTTTCATTGACAACATATATAGCCCTAAATAGTAAATAGAAATGAATGGCGAAGAAAGATTCATAAAGACGACTCCAAGTAGATGGGACATGGCTTGATGGTTTTGGTTATGGTTTATATGTATATTATCCTCTATGTTTAATTCATAATTCATTATATAGATATTCATGCTTGTCATTCCTCAGGAAGTCAAAGAATGACAATTGTGGTAAATTTTATATTTTTGCAGGAAATGAAATTTAAAGGTCTATGGTGCAGGGCAGATTGTATTTCTTAAGAAACTCCTAAAACACTCTTCTCTTACAGGTGACAAAGTTGCCTCTCCTGGAGCAAAGGAAGGGATGATCCCCGTTGTTATTCCTTTAACGGAAAGCTCATCAGGTTCAGGCACAATTTATATTAATAAAATCAACTAATCATAATAGAAATTAATAGTGCGGTCTTTGAATGTTATAGTATTGCTCTTAAGCAGCTTATATTCACAGGTGCTTTGACATCCTTACTAAGATGGCCGACAGCTCCACCCGGGTAGTATACACATTTATTTTTTGCCTTTTTACCCAATTTTTCGCCAGTTAGTTTTTATTTATACATTTATTTGAGTCCAGAACTGCAACATTATTATCCTGATGCTCCATCATGGTTCTGCAGGATGGAGATGCCAGTTGTAGAAGTTCATAAGCATGGGGTGTGGCTTTTGGCAAAGAATGTAAGATAGCTGAATCACTCGGTTTGTCTAGCTTCCGTCATAAAGTGGGGCAGATGTCCATTTCGACCTCCAACTACTTCAACTTTTTCGACAAAAAGCTACGATATATGATGCCAACTTTAAATTATAATATGAAACACTTTACATGTCAATGATTAACAGCATATTAGATTCTAAATTTTTGCCATCTATTAAATGCTAATGCACCCACATGGATCGAATGACGCAATACTTCATCAAATTGTTTGCAGTCTAAATTCTAATTGCTCTTCTTATGAGGAATGATACCATAAACATAACCGTAGACCATATCCAATCTATTTGGGGCCGGCTTTATGAATCCTTCCTCGTCACCTATTCTCGTTAAGGGTTATATCTAGTGTCAGTGCAAGCTGTATCATTTTTATTTTTTAGGAATGATACCACGCCAAATTGGGCATCATTGACTTACAATATCAAACTACTCTGGAAGTTGTGGAGATTTTATTCCCATGGAATTTAGTACAGGTGACAAATTTTTAATCGAGGCAGCTGACATCAAACCATAAGTGCTAACCTCAATGGATGGCAATAATATATGATTATTATGATCTGCTTAGACTGCTTTCTTTCGCGCATGCGTACTATTAGTCCTACACAGTGAGCCATTATATAGAAGAGATGTATCATCAAAAGATCTTTTCGGTCACTACTTCATGATTACTCATATCTTGTACTATCGGGAAGATTTCAGCGCTTCTTCATTGGTGGTCTGCTATTTTCTCGGAACCTTTCAAAGGGCCCCTATTAAACACTTTTGTAGTTTCTTGACTATGTAATCTTTTACTTACCTTAATAAATTGGTATGAGTCAACGCCTCCTCATATAAGACGGAGTTCTCTAAAAAAGAAATCATATCTTTTATTATATTATCATCCTCATATAAGACGGAGTTCTCTAAAAAAGAAATCATATCTTTTATTATATTATCATGAAAGAATTTCATCATCCCCTTCAAGATTTTTGCAAGACAAAGTTGAACAGTAAATCATTTGCCTTCAAGTGACCTGCAGTTGGTCCGTACGATTATGTGTGATAAGTACTTTACACTTAGAGCTTGACACATATCTTCAAATGGTTCAGGTCGATCAATATATTCATAGAATTCTGGTTGAAGAAGATGCCAGTAACTCCCTGGATTCCAATGGTAAGTTGTGGGATGCTTCGTCTGAAGCTGCCAGAAAACTTTATAGAAAGGGTGATTTTGTGGAGTCTCGGGTTGCCGATCTCGATACCTATCTTCTGAAGAAGGTGCATAATTAAACATATTGCTTCTATATGATGAACTTACAAGCTGAGCTCTTAACTGGTAATGGTATCCTGTCAGGTTGGCTTGTTTCCCGATGTTATCGAGCGGAAAGCGGCGCGCTATCTGGAGAAAGGGGACCATGTGAGTGAGACCACTTCTTATTTTCCCTAATGGGTCTCCTTACATTTATCATTTTGCTTCTTCTATCTTGAAGGTTTCTGCACTAGTGACGGGAGAGTTCTATACAAGGAATCACTTCCCTGGATTTGGACGACCTTTCGTGTTCAACGCAGAGGTTTTACTGAAGTTCGTAAAATTCTTTAATCAGAAAAATGCCTTTAAAAGATTTTTCTAATCCATAAACTGCTTTTTCTATACTTAAAATTAAGAATATCCTCTTTTTTTTTTGAGAGAGAGAGACCTTTAAAAAGAATATCCTTTGATCCGTTCACCTAGGGTCGGGCGTAAGCTTGAAGCCAAGGATGCAGCTCGGGGAGCACTGAAATCACCATGGTGGACATTGGGTTGTAGATACCAAGTATGAAACCTTTCTCATTGTTGCGATTTACTTTCTTCATTCAAACCAAACAATTACTAACGTTTCAAAGCGATTTCCTGGCCAGGAAGTTGCTGAGATTGCACTGTGGGAGGACGAGCAGATCGAGTATATAAAGGAGAAGGTCAGCGAAGAGGGTAAGCACGAAGATCTGAAGAAAGGGAAGGCACCAGAACAGGTAGCCAATTTTTTTTTCGAGCATATTTTTCCAAGAATTTGTATAAGATGAAGAAATTCTTTCAGGATGATTTGTGGAGCTTTGGTTTTTTTTTTGGGAGAATCCAGGTGGCCCTCGATGAAGCTGCGTTTTTGCTGGATCTCGCCTCTATTGGAGGGACCTGGGCCGAGGTTGTAGATCGAGTTGCCGAATGTTATGTGGAGGCCGGACTTCACGATGTTGCAAGGTTTATACTGTACAAAGAGTGAGTTTCCGATGAGTCTCAAATATGTCGGCAAATTTTGAAACCGTGTCAGTGTGCATGGCCTAGACTCCCAACCCTACTTGGTCCTAAAATCTTCGGTGGTAATTGTTCATGTAGGCACTTTGTTTTTCACAGCAGTAAAGTACAGTACAGTTGAGTAAATTTTAAAAGTCTCATCCAATGTGTATAACTCTAGTCCTGCTGCAATACATTGGAAGTTTTCAGCATTATCATCAGTCAGTGTGAATGAAAAACTTTGTGTGATGGCCATAACATCCATAAAAACAAATTGGTGGTAGTAAGAAGTTGTGGGCATCAGAGGGTTTTGATGTGAAAGGATCTTTAAATCTCAGGATCAATGCAGACAGCACTGAAGATTGCGTCCTTGATTCTGCATCGATAATATGATGGCGATCTGTGATCGGACTGAATATCAACCATCCAATGCATGGACATGATCAAAAGGAAAATAAATGTGCTTTGGGATAAAAATCACCCCATTTTCACCCATCCATTTGTACAGTCTGAAGAAGAGATCTTATTCCATGGGGCTAAGGCCGTATACAGGGGTGTATCGAATCTTCGAATTGGAGAGATCGGCTAGAGAGGAGAAAGAAAGAAAAAACATGAAGAAGAAGAAAGAGGAAGAAAGAAGACAAAGAAGGAAGAAAGAAGAAAGAGAGATAGGAGTGGTGGTTCATCCCAGGGAATCTCCCTCGGCTTCGGGTTCCTCGACGTGTTCCCTTCGGTATCGCTTGGTATTTCTCTGGTGTATTTTCTGATGGTTTGTTTTCGTGGTGTGATTGTTCACACACACACACAGAGAGAGAGAGAGAGAGAGAGAGAGAGAGAGAGAGAGAGAGAGAGAGAGAGAGAGAGAGAGAGAGAGAGAGAGAGAGAGAGAGAGAGAGAGAGAGAGAGAGAGAGAGAGAGAGAGAGAGAGAGAGAGAGAGAGAGAGAGAGAGAGACGTGTGCGGGGTTCTGATGAACGGTGAACCACTTGCTGGTTATTGTAATATCTATTAGTGAAAACCTTAATCCTTGATTTTCAGATTCTCGTTGGTTGTGCTTGTGTGTGCATCTCTTCTCTGGTTATCTCTGAAAACCCCAATCTCGATTCTGTGCGGCTCGCTTCCGCTTAAGACTAAGTGACCAGATCTTGGTTGCTATAACCTTTGCTACCAACAAAAAAAAAAAAAACTTATCCACCAATAAGGTCTTTACCTTTACCGTTTGATGGCTCATGGCCGTGGTGTGGAATATGATCCATATAGGTCTAGGAATAAGATCTATGGGTGACAAGGTGACATGTTGTACTAAACTTGGGTTGGGTTGCCCGACCCCTTAGCCTGAGCCCAATCCAATTTAATTCAGACTGACTTTTTCCAACCCTAACCTAACCTGATCCTCAAATAAATGAGCCCAAGTCCGATCCAAAGTCGGATGGGGTCCGGATCCGACCCGCCTAAGTTGCAGCCCTACCATCCATTATTTTTGTCCAGAAGGAGAAATGGCATGACCTATCAGTGTTATCAGAACTGGGCCGGACCGAACGGTCGAACCGACGACCCGGACCCTCGGCTGGTTCGGTTGATAGATCGGATCGGAAATACTAAAGAACCGATAAAACCCGAGTGAACCAGCCGGTTGTGTGTAAACCCGTGTGACCCGGCCCGATTAAAACTTAAAAACGGCCCAGCCCACCTGCAACTCACGATCACCCGGACCGCCTCCATCTTCTCTTTCTCTCTCTACAGCTCACTCTCTCTCTCTCTCTCTCTCACTCACTCTCTCTCTCTCACTCTCACCTGCACCCCATCCGGGTGAGAGAGAGAGGAGGAGGAGGAGGTTGGAGAGAGGGAGTGAGAGTGTAGGTGGGGTTCTAGGTGGGTTGATGGGTGCGGGTTCGCTGGAGGTGGAAGGGTGGTGATGGAGGTGGAAGGGTGGTGATGGAGGTTGGCCGGAGGTCGGGAAGAAGGCGGGGTTGGCTCGGGGTCGGGATGGGGTGCAGGTGAGAGTGTGAGAGAGAGAGTGAGAGAGAGGGAAAGAGAGAGTGAAGAGAGAGAGAGAAGATGGAGGCGGTCCGGGGTCCGGGTGATCATGAGTTGCAGGTGGGTTGGGCCGGTTTTTAAGTTTTAACCGGGCCGGGTCATATAGGTTTACACACAACCTGCCGGTTCATTTGGATTTTATCGGTTCTTTAGTATTTTCGATCCGATCTATCAACCGAACCGGCCGAAGGTCCGGGTCACTGGTTCACCAATCCGACCGTCCGGTCCAGTCCGGTTCTGATATCACTGATGTCCGGTCCGGGTCTGATAACATCGTGATCTATGGTTATGCTATAGGTGGCTGATCACTACTGGCCAGTCCTTCCCATGATTTGGGGGGAGCTTTTGGATGCCCACTTGGTACTCCGCATGCGCTGCGCGTGCGAGTCCTTCCTTTGTCAGCATGCCGGATGAGCCAACGCACGCACAGCTGGAGTGGGACCCGACACAGTACGAGGTGGGCATCCAAACATTTCACATGAACGTGACTTTGTGTCGCAGAGATGATCCCCATTTTCGGGGTGAGTGCATCGGACGGTCGCTAAGGGGAGAGGAGTCCAACTCCGACGAAGGCCACCGTTGGATTTGTGGTTCAATGATGGGTCAGAAATGTTACAGGGACAGTAACAGACACTGTAGTAAAACAGGAGTGGTACTGGTACTGCATCATGGGTCAGAAATGTTATGAGGTTCCTATAGATATTTGATAACCCAAACGTGGGGTTCTGACTCCACCCCATTTTACCCTTGGGGAAATTTTACTCCTACCCCAAAATTACTCGAGAAAGGAGTATACCCTTCATTCTCCCAATACATTCCATCCTCTCCCTTCCATAAGTTTGTCATCGGAGCCACCGTGTCTCCTCCTCATCCCTCCCTCCCTCCCCTATCTTGTTGGGTCAAGCCCATGATGATCGACACAAATGACCTACGCACAGGAGATCGATCGATCGGATCGTAGGTCCCAACATGGCAGATGCACATGGGTTGATAGATATGGAAGATCACATCTCCTATCTCTTTACGCAGAGGATCGAGTCCTACGACGGTACGACTCATGTTGCTTGGACTGCAAGCAAAGCATCTGGTAACCCCTCTATATAAGAGGGGTATACCCAAGAGGAAGAAATCCTAGATCCTGAACCTGAACATCGGGAGAAGGCGGGGAGATCCCCACGGATGCCACGAGTAGAGAGATCGACAAAGTACCCCTCAAAAAAAAGAAAAAAGAGAGATTGACAGAGTCCGAGGGGAGCGCAGACACAATGCCTCATCCTGGGTCTTTGGAGGTCGGTAGCAAGGATCCCGACGAGGTGGGAAACAACACCTCCCTCAGGCGCACAGTGGCCAAAATGGAGCCGGCAGACGAGTGAAGACCAAGGACCCCCACCCCCGTTCTCTCTCTCTCTCTCTCTCTCTCTCTCTCTCTCTCTCTCTCTCTCTCTCTCTCTCCTGGGGCGATTGGTGGTCGATGCATGAGCAGCGAAGGTGGGGAACCTTCCCCGGAGTGCTCGGGTGGTCAACATGAGGAATGGATCAAGGGGGAGCCACGACGGGCAAAGGACTGATCGATCAAAAACAACTCCCGATTTGTCAGATATCAGTCTCGATCGGTTTGAAAACAAATATTGACGGATATGGTATGTGCCTGATCCAGGCATAGTCACTGACAAGCGACCATTCCAGACGTCGACGGACAATCTAAGGGGGTTGCCGATGGGTGTTGGTGGAGGTGTCGACGAGCACCATTCCGGAAACACCAAGGTGATACTATGGCGGTGAGCACGTCCTCATGCACACCTGCAGTTGATGGAGAATAGAGACGCCGATGGGGCGCTATGGTGGCAGATGCAACCACTAGCAAACGCAACTGCATGCACACCTATGGTACAGCAGGGTGCTTTGGGTGGTTGATAGGCAACAAAGGGTATTGATGGGGTGCTATGGCGATAGACACAATCACATTCACACTTGCAGTAAAACAGAGTGCTTGCATCATCAACAGGCAACAAAAAGCATCGATTGGGTGCTCTATGGCCGCAAACACGGCCTTATGCACACCTATAGTACACCAGGGTGCTTAGGTCGTCGATGGGGAGGTGCTTGGGGGGTCATCTATGGATGATAGAGGTACTGATGAGGTGCTATGGCAGCTTATGTAGTCGCATTCACACTTGCAATACGACAAGGTGCTAGGGTCGTCGATGGATGACAAAGGGCGTCGACGGAGTGCCATGGCGACGAGTATGGACGGTGCACATATTAGAGCACGGTACTTGGGTCGATCGATGGATGACAAAGGGGGCCGATGGGGAGAGATAACGGTGAGCAGGATCGCATGGACGAAAAATGGTGTGTGGTGGGGCATTGTGGCGGAGAGCATGACCACATGCAATACAATAGATCATTTAGGTTGTCGATAGAAGATGAAGGGCGCCGATGGGGTGCTATGACAGGGAGCACGACCAAGCAGACACTAGTCTCAATCGATCGATCGAGCAGGCACTAGTCTCGATCGATCGAATAGACACTACTCCTGATAGAAGATGAAGGGCGCCGATGGGGTGCTATGACAGGGAGCACAACCAAGCAGACACTAGTCTCGATCGATCGATCGAGCAGGCACTAGTCTCGATCGATCGAATAGACACTACTCCTGATCGATCGGGCATACTGAATTAGGCGCCAATAGGTGCATGGTGCTAAGAATTGCAGGCAGGCGACACTTTAGGAGCAAGGGGAATAATGAGGTCAGACACTGAGCACTTTTCATTAAAGGTGGGTTTGGATCGACTGACGGTCGATAGATAGACCAATACGCATGAGCATGGTGTACAATCAGATAAGAGGTAATATGTCTTGAAGAGCATAGAACTTTTATGTAATCTTATTATTGTTTAATAATAGAGAGTTGTATTCTGGATGCGGTCCGTGGATTTAACTCGGTTTGGGTTCACCTTGTAAAAGAAAAAATAATTGTGTGACATGTGTCTCCTCTGGATGTTTGACTCCTCTCGATACTCCTAGTCTTGTGTGTGATCCATCGCTACTGTCGCATCACAACAAACTGGTATTTGAGCGTTGGTTAGTTAAATCCATGGGATAGTAATGGAGCAGTTGGAGCAGAGAGAGACAAGGATGAGCTGTCAAAGCTTGAGAAATCCAGATCAAGGGAGAACCGATCAGTATCGCGAAGCAGAGATTCATAATCAAAGGGGAGTTTTCTTGGTGAACTTCCCTCGTGGTTTGTGCAAAAGATTGTTGGATCCATCCTATGAGGTCGGCCCGATCGACCTGCGCACAGGAGATTGAACCCGACCAATTGGTCGGACCATAGGTCCCGACCGATCGGGTGCACAGGAGCGGATAGAGATAAGAGACCATATCTCTTATCTCTTTTACGCATAGGATTCCAACGATGGTACGACTCTTGTTGCTTGGAGTGCAAGCAAAGCAACTGATAGACCCTCTATATAAGAGGGGGGAATACCCAAGAGGAAGAAATCATGGATCCTGAGCCCGAACAATAAGAGAAATCAAGGAGATCCCCATGGACGCCACGAGTAGAGAGACTGAGGGAGATCGATGGAGTCTAGAGGTAGCACGGACACCCCCCCCCCCGCCCCGCAGGTCTTGAGAGGTCGGCAGAAAGGAGCAGGGGGAGGTGCATGCACATCACCTCCCTCATGCATACGGTGGCCGACATGGAGTCGGAGGACCAACGGAGGCTAGGGTTACCCATCTCCCAGGGTGGCTGGTGGCCGGTGCACGAGCAACAAAAGTGGGGAACCTTCCCCGAAGTGGTCGGGTGGTCGACATGAGTGGTCTAAGGGGGAGCCAAGATGTGCGACGGACGAACTGATCAGACACAAGTCCCGATAGATTGTGTTGAAGAGGGAGAACGAGGTATTGAATAGTGGGAGACATTCTTGCCATAAAAAAAAAAAAGAATGGTTGCCTATGAGAAGTTGGGGGGGGGGGCACAGTCATTTTTTGAGGTTTAAATAAAATTTCGCTTTTTCAGTGATTTTTTTTTTTTTTAAAAAGTGTGGCTGTGTGCAGAACTGCAGATCACCTCACTCCGCCGGAGCGAAGTGGTGACTACCCGCCATGTGGAGGATTCCGGCGGCATCTTCCCCTCCATCTCTTCGTCTCCTCACCGTAGCTCTCCCTGGCCCGCTGCACTTCACCTCCATCGGCTGCTTCAGCTCCCCCCCTTTCCTCGGAGGACGCAAATCCATCTTCTCGCCGCCCTCCGCCTCTCCCTTCAACCATTCCCCCGCCGCTGCCGGATCCGGCCTCCTCCGAGCCTGCATCGGCGGCGGCGTCGCCTCGGAGACGCTGCTGCACGACGTTGGGGCCACAGCCCTGGTCATGGCGGGTGCCTACTCCCTCGTCCTCGCCTTCGACACCCTCACCAAGTGGAACCTCATCGAACAGGTCTGCATTCCTGCTATTGTTTGTCCCCTTTTCTCTTTGATTGATTCGGTAAGTTACAGAAATGAGAAATGAATATTTTTTTTTGATTGATTTACTAGCTGGAATACATCTCTTATTTATAGACTTTCTAACAAAGATAATTTCTGTTAGCAACTACAAGTTCAAATGCAGATGATGCCCTATGGCCCTTATCTTTAGGATAACACCGTACAAACTACTTCTACTTCCCTTCAAACTGAGCATGACTTGGCTCAACTCTGGCTCAGGCTCAGGCTCTGCTCTGACTTAGGCTCAAGCCTTAACCTGGCCTTTGATTTCGACTTTGAGAATGAAATTCCCTATGGAGGGGGAATAGAGAGGTTCCCGGAGTACATAGAGAATATTCGACCTCATAAAAATTTCCGCACGATCACCTGACTTAGCGCTACAATGCAAACAAGACGTTGGGTCACTCTTTTTAGCTTGTTTATGTTCGCTCACTAAGATGCGCTCTGTTTTTATTTAACTTTGCATGCAAGGGGTAGTGTACTTCTCTAATCCCTTGGTACAATCAAAGGTGAGGACCTAGGAGGCTAGCTACGAGCTTCAAGTATAAACATTCATGGCTTGCAACTGAAAAGTAAAGCATACGTACAATCTGTTGGTTTTGAATTTTGAATTCAAAATTTTTTTTTTTTGAATGTTTTTATCTCTCATTCTGTTTGCCGGGTTTTGTGGGAACGGGTGTAACAGAAGCTCAGATCAGTTGAGATGAGATCATGGGTTAGTTGAGAGGTTAGATGAGATCATGGGTTAGTTGAGAGGTTAGAGGAGATCATGGGGTTAGTTGAGAGGTTAGAGGAGATCATGGGTTCTGTTGTATAGCACCGGCTTTAAATACAGAGCGTTTGGAACCCATGCAGAATATCACTTCTCTTCATCTTTATTCTCACCAACTCTCTCCAACTCTCTCTCTCTCTCTCTCTCTCTCTCTCTCTATCTGACCGAAGTCAAAGGAGTAGAGGTGCTGCAATAGTTTCTAGAGTGGAGGTGCTGATCCACTTTGGTGCCGAAATATTGCTTCACCCCCGAGCAAACAACGGCTGCACTTGTTCGTGACCGACGGGCTGCTCGAGGACACCCATTGCTGATCCTGTTCGTGGTCGACGTACAACTCGGGATCGAGCTCTAGTTATTCTTTGGAGGAGCACCAAAGGGGTTCGTGAGCAGTGCAATACTTCCTCAACATTCTCTTCAGATTTTGATATTGTTTTTTGGAGTTTCCTGAGAGTTCCTACGAGCTCTCCTTGGTGCGGAGAAGCTCGAAGTAGTTGTACCTTGGGGGCTTATCGTCGGAGGCCGGGAGCACCATCCTACGGCGGCGATCTAGTTTTCAGGGCATTGTGCAAGCACAAGCCTCGGCTTATTTCTTTCGATAAGTCTTTTATTCTCCTCTTCTTTCCCTTATTTTGCATCTCTGTAGAAAGCCTTAGCTTCCCATCCTTAGCTAGTTAACTCTCCTTGATCCATTGCATGCTAATAGAATAGAACTCTATTTACCAACAATATGAAAAACTAGATCTTATTTATGTGTTCTATTCTCTTTTATTCCGATTAGATCTAGTCCATATTCGAGAGTGTTTAGATCTAGTCTCTTGTCACTTGTTAGATTTTCTTTGAAATTTCTTAAGTTTGACGGTGTCAAAGAAAGCTTGACAAACCGGCATTAAATTGCCCTAGGAAGCCTGGTATTTAAGCGAGCCAAGTGCTCCACCTCCTTCCTGGAGCTGACCTGGCCGTCAAACTTTTGAAAAGTCAAAAGGGATTCTTCCAAGATGACTTCTGAGATGGAGAGGAAACCTAGCAAGTCTAGTGAGAAGCCTGAACCTTTCGACGGCAAGAACTTTAAGCGATGACAGATGAAACTTCGGTTCTATCTGACTGTCCTTAAGGTTGTCAATCTCATTAGCTTAGAGAAGCCTAATCTTTCTACTGAATCGGATGGTTCCTCTAACCAGTCCGATATAGACTCCTGGGAGAGGCAGGACTACCTGTGTAGGAATTATATCCTTAACTGTCTAGTTCCCGACCTTTATGATGTATACTTCACCTGTAAGTCCGCCAAGGATCTGTGGAACTCCTTAGAGAAGAAGTATGCCAAAGAGGATGCCGGTTCAAAGAAGTTTGTGGTCGGGAAGCTCCTGTAGTTCAAAATGGACGATGGGAAGTCTGTGGTCTCCCAACTAGAGGAGATACAGATTATCATCCATGAGGTCCTCGCAGAGGGCTACAATATCTGCGAGGGATTCCAAGTGGCAACTATCATTGAGAAGTTGCCTCCCTCGTGGAAGGAGTACAAGAACAGTTTGAAGCACAAGAGGAAGGAGATGACCCTGGAAGACCTCGTTGTCCGAATCCGTATAGAGGAGGACAACTGAGTGTCGGAGCAAAGAGAGCGAGCCTATATGATAAAGGGCAAGGCCAACCTCGTGGAAGGAAAGTCTTCCAATAAGAAGGTTCAAGCTTCCAAGCCATTTGAGAAGAACAAGCAATCCAAGCCCCAGTTCAAAAAGAAGCCGAAGGGAGACTGCTTCGTTTGCGGCAAGCCAGGTCACCTGGCTAGGGAGTGCCGCTTCAATGCAGCTAATCGGTCGAAGAACAAGTCCGAGGCGAACGTGGCCCAGAGCGACTACTTCTCGGCAGTGGTGACGGAGGTCAACCTAGTCAGCAACCTTGCAGACTGGTGGGTGGATACGGGAGCTACCCGGCATATCTGCGGGTCGAAGAGCTCATTTTCTACTTACACACCTGCGGCAGAAGGAGAATCGCTGTACATGGGGAACTCCTCGGTTGCTTGAGTTGCTGGAAAAGGGAACGTGATTCTGCAGCTCACCTCCGGAAATCTTCTGACTTTGAAGGAGGTGTTGCACGTCCCAGATATCCGGAAGAATCTGGTCTCCGGAGCGATGCTGAGCAAGAAGGGTTACAACTTTACAAGCTTGTATTTGAGTCGGACAAATTTATCCTGACTAAGGGAGGGTCTTTTGTGGGAAAGGGTTACCTTGATGAGAACTTATTTAAGTTGAATGTAACCTCTTTCATTAATGATAATAAAGCTTCATCTTCTGCTTATTTATCTGAGTCTTTTGATCTGTGGCATGCTAGACTAGGACACGTTAACTCTAAATCACTTAAAATGTTAGTTAACTTAGGTAGCGTACCTAAATGTATTCCATTCTTGGATGGAAAGTGTGGCATATGCGTAGAGGCAAAATATGCCAAGAAACATTTTAAGAATGTAGAGCGTAGCCTAGAAACCCTAGACTTAATCCACTCAGACGTGTGCGACCTTAAGGGTTACACTACGAGAGGAGGGAACAAATATTTCATCACTTTTATCGATGATTGTTCTCGACATTGTTCAATATTTCTCCTTAAGAGTAAGGACGAGAGTTTGACCAAGTTTATATCCTACAAGTCTGAGATGGAAAATCAGTTAGGGAAGATGATCAAAGTCTTTAGGTCGGACAGAGGGGGTGAATATGAGTCCGGAGACTTCACTAAGTTCTGTGAAGACACCGGTGTAATTCATCAGACCACTGCTCCATATTCCCCTCAGTCTAATGGAGTAGCTGAGAGGAAGAATAGGACCTTAAAGGACATGGTCAATGCCATGATGATCAGTTCAGGGGTACCTACGAACCTGTGGGGGAGGCTGTACTTTCTGCAGCATATATTCTAAATAGGATCCCATTTAAGGAGTCTGAGCGGACACCGTATGAGATCTTGAGAGGTAGGAAGCCTTCCTATAAACACCTTAAAGTGTGGGGGTGTCTTGCGAAGGTATCCATACCTAACCCCAAGAGGACCAAGTTAGGTCCTAAAACAGTTGATTCTGTGTTCATAGGATATGCCCATAATAGCAGTGCATATAGGTTTTTAGTAATCCACTCTAAGAGCCCATATATAGATGATAATACCATCATCGAGGCTAGGGATGCCGAGTTCTTTGAAGATCGGTTTCCTTATAAAGATAGGTCTGAGAGGCCTCAGGAGTCCAGCACGCTCGAGAGGTCTGTTCCTAGGTGTAGGATCGACTCTTCAGACGAGGAAGAGAACGAACCTAGAGGGAGCAAACGAGCTAGGACTGGTACTTCTTTTGGACCTGACTTCATCACTTATCTAGTGGAAGATGATCCAACTAGTTATGTTGAAGCCATGACCTCAGCTGACTCCATCTTTTGGAAGGAAGCTGTAAACAGTGAACTTGAATCCATAACATCCAACGACACCTGGGAGTTAGTGGAGTTTCCTCCTGGTTGCAAAACTGTTGGGTGTAAATGGATATTCAAGAAGAAGCTTAGGGCAGATGGATCTATAGAGAGATATAAGGCGAGGTTAATAGCTAAGGGCTATAGGCAACGAGAGGGAGTGGACTTCTTTGACACTTACTCTCCTGTGACCCGGATTACATCCATTAGGGTGCTTATAGCCATAGCCGCTATCCATAGCCTTGTGATTCACCAGATGGATGTAAAGACTGCATTCCTGAATGGTGAATTAGAGGAAGAGATCTATATGGATCAGCCAGAAGGCTTCGTAGTGCAAGGTTTAGACTAGAAGGTTTGTAGACTAAAGAAATCTCTTTATGGTCTCAAACAGGCTCCAAAGCAGTGGCACGAAAAGTTTGACCAAGTATTGACTTCGAGTGGGTTCTCGATTAATGAATCAGATAAGTGCATCTACACTAAGGTCAATGGTCAGACTTGTGTGATCATATGCCTTTATGTAGATGACATGTTGATCTTTGGAACCAACTTGGAAGTTGTGGTGAAAACCAAAAACCTTCTAAGCAGGCACTTTGATATGAAGGACTTAGGAGCTGCAGATGCCATTTTAGGAATCAAAATTTTGAGAGATTCCAATGGCATAGCTCTATCTCAGTCCCACTATATAGAGAAGATCCTTAGGAAGTTTGGTCAGTTTGACTGTAGACCTGCCAGAACGCCATATGATCCTTCAGTACACCTGAAGAAGAACATAGGGTTAAGTGTATCACAAGTTGAGTATTCGAGGGTAATTGGCAGTCTTATGTATATCATGAACTGCACGAGACCCGATATTGCCTATGCGATAGGCAGACTCAATAGATACACTATTAACCCTAATAAGGAGCATTGGGATGCTCTAATTCGAGTTCTGAGGTACTTAAAACATACCTTGGATTATGACATTTTCTTTGGTAGGTATCCTGCTGTCCTAGAGGGGTACAACGATGCTAATTGGATTGCGGATTCTTCGGAAACCAAATCCACTAGCGGGTACGTGTTTACCCTTGGAGGAGGTGCAGTTTCTTGGAAGTCATCCAAGCAAACCTGCATAGCCCGATCCACTATGGAATCGGAGTTCATAGCCCTAGATAAGACTAGTGAGGAGAGTGAATGGCTAAGGAACTTTCTTATGGATATTCCTTTATGGCCAAAACCTATTCCTGCTGTTCTTATTCACTGTGATAGCCAAGCAGCTATAATGAGGGCCAAGAACAATTCCTATAATGGAAAGTCTCGACATATTCGTCGTAGACATAAATCTGTGCGACAGATGATAAAAGAAGGGGTAATTGTCATTGACTATATAAGGTCAAAAGACAACTTAGCAGATCCCTTAACTAAGGGACTAGCTAAAGAGCTAGTTCTAAATACATCGAGGGGGATGGGGCTGAGGCCTAAGAATGAATAAGTTTCCGATAACAGTAACCCAACCTTCATGACTGGAGATCCCAAGAATGAGGTTCAATGGGACAACAAGTTATCCGAGGAACTTGTGGGAGTGCTACCAAGCATATTACCCCTCCCTATGATGTGGTAGTACATTTTATATCGCTGTGAGGCTGAGTCATAAACTCTTAATGCTATCTATAGCTGGAATACCAGTGGGGTGTATAGATACAGATCACTCTTTATAGATTGCACCTATATGAGTGTGGAAGTGAGGCCGCTTCCTATGAGAATTGGGGCCAATTCTCTAGAGCGCTTGTTAAAACCGGGGAGAGCTCATGGCCGTGAATGAGCACAACCGAGAGAGGAACTCAATGATGATTTAAGGATGTGTGAGTTGCCTATTGACTAGGTCTACTATCCAAACTGAGCAGTTCAAGACTTAGGTCACTACTCAGTTAGTAAACCCTACAGACAATCTCTAAACTGCGGTTCAAGTCGAAAGACACCTCAGTGATTGCACATTCCTATGGAACTCCAAATTTTGTTTTATATATTATTTTATTATTTAAAATAAAACATTCATGTGGGGGATTGTTGGTTTTGAATTTTGAATTCAATTTTTTTTTTTTGAATGTTTTTATCTCTCATTCTGTTTGCCGGATTTTGTGGGAACGGGTGTAACAGAAGCTCAGATCAGTTGAGATGAGATCATGAGTTAGTTGAGAGGTTAGATGAGATCATGGGTTAGTTGAGAGGTTAGATGAGATCATGGGGTTAGTTGAGAGGTTAGAGGAGATCATGGGTTCTGTTGTATAGCACCGGCTTTAAATATAGAGCGTTTGGAACCCATGCAGAATATCACTTCTCTTCATCTCTATTATCACCAACTCTCTCCAACTCTCTCTCTCTCTCTCTCTCTCTCTCTATCTGACCGAAGTCAAAGGAGTAGAGGTGCTGCAATAGTTTCTAGAGTGGAGGTGCTGATCCACTTTGGTGCCGAAATATTGCTTCATCTCCGAGCAAACGACGGCTGCACTTGTTCGTGACCGACGGGCTGCTCGAGGACACCCATTGCTGATCCTGTTCGTGGTCGACGTACAACTCGGGATCGAGCTCTAGTTATTCTTTGGAGGAGCACCAAAGGGGTTCGTGAGCAGTGCAATACTTCCCCAACATTCTCTTCAGATTTTGATATTGTTTTTTGGAGTTTCCTGAGAGTTCTCACGAGCTCTCCTTGGTGCGGAGAAGCTCGAAGTCGTTATACCTTGGGGGCTTATCGTCGGAGGCCGGGAGCACCATCCTACGGCGGCGATCTAGTTTTCAGGGCATTATGCAGGCACAAGCCTCGGCTCATTTCTTTCGATAAGTCTTTTATTCTCCTTCTCTTCTTTCCCTTATTTTGCATCTCTGTAGAAAGCCTTAGCTTCCCATCCTTAGCTAGTTAACTCTCCTTGATCCATTGCATGCTAATAGAATAGAACTCTATTTACCAACACAATCTAGGTTTTACGTGGAAAAGCCGCCAAGAAAAACCATGCCGGGCGTTAAATAAGGTGAATGAAACCTTAGTGGTTGATGAACTTGAGCTTGAAGAAGATGTCATTAGCAATAGATGGCAAAGGCGTGATCGAAGAGAGCTCTAATACCATGTTATCTTGCTAACTCACTTAAAAGCTCGGGCTGTTAGAGAAGGGGCCAACAATATATATCACCCCCCTCCTTCGACGTACGTGCGGTTTCTTGCACGAAAACAAACATCTTAGAAATATGCATGACAAACGACTGTGGGAGAATACGGGGGAACCAAGGTATGAATGCACCTCCAGGGTTTAGAACATAGGACTCCGACTATGATACCATGTAGAATTTTATGAACCATCGGAGAAAGAAGCCATGAGAAAGATAAAGATTAGATAATAATATTTTTTGTGATTTACTGGCTAAAATGCATCTCTTATTTATAAAGCTTGTTGGTGCCTAAAAATAGATGGAAACATGGCAACATCTTTATGAGAAAACGTGAATCCAGGCAAAAAGGAGAAAACAACAACAAAATATTTACAAGATTACCACCATATTGATTTTTGTTTACCAAAGGCCAGATAGCTAGATAACTGATAACTCTTTGTTTTGATGACTGGTTATATGCCTGATACCTCATTCACAGCTGCTGGAAGGAACAATATGTGGGGAAGTCCGCATGACACACTTGATAACTGATTAAAGTAGTATGGAGAGATGATTAAAGCTTAACATTTTATCATATAATCCCACGCTTAAGATCATAGTTATATAAGACTTGGTAAGAGCTAGATAACTCCTCAAAGATGAAGAGTGCATCAAGTATCTAACTGCTCATGAGCATCTCCGTAATTCCTGAACCCCTAAGTATCTAATCGCTTATGAGCAAGTGGGAAAGAAGCAATGAGGAATATTTGCTGACATGGTAGAAGAAGACTTCTCTTGCAAATTTTCCATGGCTAAGCTCACGAAGAAGACAATTGTGGTTATAAGGATGCTGGCATGGCTAATGTTGCCAATGATGCTGACATGGCTAACATTGCGGCTGTGCACTGATCGTAATAAAGCTTGCCCTAAATATAGCTTTTGATGCAAACATCAAGCCACATGTTAACCGCGTTTACAGTCGTCGGCAGCGGACAACCCACTCGGTGTCTCTTTGGCTGGAGGATAGACATCTCAGCAACAACAGAGGAAGGACCAACATCCTGCCTATTGGTATTGGTGTGAGGAGCAGAGGAAAACCTTGGCTCATCTGTAGCAGTGGAAAGACTTGATTGCCCCTAAGAGCTGCACGTGCTTTGGATAGACTTCTCTTCCCAATAGGTCCTAAGGCCTTGATGGCTCCCTTTGGAGATGCAAACTCGACTCCCAAATCATGAAGGATCCTCTCGATCAGTATTGGAAAGGGGAGGGCTAATGGTTTTTGCTCCTCATGGCTAACAAAAGTCTTCATCATGTGCAAGACCAAGAATTGGCATACATCTAGAGGCTCCCTCTTGCCAATCCAAAACAACAGATCTACCATTTATGCCCTGACATCACTCTTGTCACCTAGTTTTGGCTTAAAGTTGTACATGACAAATAGTTGCATTATATAGTAGTGGTTTTTCAGTAATTTGGTCTTAAAGATTAACCACTCTGATGCTACTATATCTACATCAACACACAACTGTAGGATCCAAACACGCTTCATTGACATGAGTTAGATTGAATCTCTGTCCACATCCGTCGGTGTTATAATGTCGTCCGAATCAAGATTGTCTCTAGGAAACATTACAACATTCTGAGGACAAGGATTTCCACGTAGTTGGGACAGGTTATCGGCAGCCACATTCACGGATTTCTTATTTATGTACTAATATAAAAACATCTTGGTGATAGTGGGTGGGTTAATTTAGGGCTGGTAAATAGTTTGTCCCAACTTGTAGTGCCTAGCAATGTAGATGATAGGATCGGAAAGTCGATTAAGAGAAGGCTTATGTCAATAACCATAGGACGATGAACAAAGGTTGCATAAAAAGGATTCCTTGTTTTTTGCGACCAAAACACTAGTCAACCCACTTGGGCAACCGTGGCTGCGAAGATCCGCGCCCTCGAGAATATGACACTTTTCATGAAACACTCGTTCTTTTAGGCTGTTTGATCCTTGTTGAGGGTCTGAGCCCTCCATCGGCCTCATCTCCACTATGACCAATTCCCCCAGTCATCAACACTATTAAGAGAAGAAATTCAAACAAAAAATCCATTAAAAATGTAGAGATTTGTTAATGAGAGATCAAACCTTGAAGAGTCTCGAAGAGGAACCACCAAAAGCGTCTCCTGACTGATTCCTAAACTCCAAGAAATATTACCAAATCAAGGGAAAAATAGGAGTTATAGGGAGAGGAGAGCACACACACAAGAAAGGTAAAGGCAACACCCAAGATCGATTGAATAGAACCATGAAAACGTTAGGAAAACCCCTAAAACCTGACAGATCGTTCACACGATCAGGTAACACTGTAACATCATGCACACGGTGAGATACACAGCTAGATCTCGGTCGGATAAATTACCATGCGTACGTTAGTTTTCTGGCTCTAACATTGTGCAAATGCTCAGACTCAACAAATGAGGCCACCACACAAGTTGTGCACACGAAGATCTCAGTCCTTCAGGGTCATGCGCACGATCAAGTTATGATCAAAAAGGCCGATAATTTTACATAATGTACACAAACCGTGCACACGAATACTCAATCTTCACTACTTAGCATACACATGTTGCTTCTATCCGTGCGCACGTTCAATTCTGATTTTCATTTTTTAAACCTAATTCTCTGCAAATCTCTTCAAAACTCACAACGCAATGATCATGCACTTAAGAATTAATATAATTAACATATTGATGAAGACCTGATCAGCACCTTCAGTTCGTATCCGTTTGGGACTTGTTAGACGTTATTTCAGTTTTTGGCCGTTTTTCCCTGTTTTTGGCCTTATTTCAGCATGCAGTTTTATTTATGTTTTTGCCCAATTCATGGGGGATGTCCATGATCTCATCCGAGGGCTTTTCGGATTGAATCCGGGTCTTCTCGGGTGAGTTTCAGCATGATATTAATAAAATTATGGGTGTGTGTGTTTGTGGGGCACCGACGGACGAGATTAGATCTCGAAACCGACGGTTAGATAGCGAAATAACTTAAATTTGATGATGTGGCATCAATTGGGCTTCAATTAGGGCTATGTGGGCTTCAATTAGGGCTTTTCCGTCCCTTGCCCGTGCGGAAACCGAGCCAATCCGCCCCCTCTTCCGTCCCCTAACTTCTCTCTCTCTTTTCCCCTTATTTCTCTCTCTTTTCCTTTCCTTTTTTGGCCCATTGCATCCCCACCATTCCCCCTTGATTTCCCTTTGATCTTGGCCATCCAAAAAGAAACCCTAGTTCTACAAAAAGGGGAAGATTGAAGGAGATTTCAGAATTTTGATAGTTGCTGAACTTGTGCCTCTTCGTGAGCGCTTCCGGGTGAGACTCGAGTCCCCGATCATCGCCGATTCCACGACTTCGCCTCGTGAAGGCTTTGGGCTTCGTTTTCCGAAGGTTCCGGCTTCTCCCGACGTCCGGCCTTGCTCCGTGTGCAGGATCGTCGGCGCATCCTTGCAATCGACCCACGGCGGGAAACCCCAGGCAGTATCTATCCTTTTCCTTTACTCTCCCATCGCATCCGCTTAGTTTTCTTTCGATTTCCATTGCCTCCGCTCCGCATCGCAGCCATAACCGGTCTTTTCTTTGATAGTTGAAGCCTAATAACGTGCCTAATCATCTGATTTGATATATTTAGTCTGTCGGTTACCTCTGCAAGCATCCATAGCCCTTTTCTTTTATAAAATCTGATGCATACCGGCTCGCAATTTTAATATCTTCTGCTGTGATTGAATTTTATATATGCTGAAATCTGTTTTGTGGTGATAGTGCATCTTTATAGTTAAGTCTGAAACCCGTTTCATGTTGATTGCATAGACTTCCTATTACTACGTGAGATAACTGTGTTTGCTGTCCTTTTTAGGCCTATCGTGCTATATTGATAAATACACCTTAGTAATTGACCAAGGAAAACCCTAAAAGGGTTCAGGATTGTAGTGTGCCTTATCGGCGCCTGCATCAAGTTGGTATCAGAGCTCGAAAGAACCTGTTCGGGTTTCTTTTGAGTGCTGAATTTCAGCAAACCCTAATCTTTTCTTTGCTGATTTTGCATAGGTCATCGTCTTGCGTGCTTGATTTGCATTTAGTGTTAGGTTTACGTCTAGCGTTAGGATTGCATCGTGTATCTGACGCCATGTCCTGTCGTCGCGTCCGATCCCATCCTTATTCGCTTGACCCACTAGATACCCACACCTATAAACAATTTGTCAGGCTATATAAATCTCTTGAGCCATGTCCTACCCTTTTCCCGAGATCTTCGATGGAACGTAGATACTCCTCTTCGATTCGAGATCAAGCCCATGACCTGGATCTATCTTCTAAACCTTTTGTTCAATGGGTTTTACGGAGTCCTTCAGTGCCAACCTTGAAAATCAGATATATCGAAACCCAGCTCTTACTTGATGATATTGAGGATGAGTTGGCATGGAGGGAGAAGCAGAACCAGAGGCTTGCCCGATACAGCAGGCCACCACCTCCAGCAGAGCCTCCACCTCCTGTGGAGTACCCGGTTCCACCAGTGGCCCCACTTGAGAAGCATCCGCCTCCTGTGGAGCTTCCTCGGCCAATGCCTACGGAGGAGCCACCTCTTCCGTCAGCGACTACAGAGGAGTTCCTTCCGCCTTCTCCAGTGCCTACAGCGGTGCCACCTCCTCCTTCAGTGGCTTCAGAGGAGCTCTTTCCACCTTCAGCAGTGCCTACAGAGGAGCCACTTCCTCCGGTAGTGACTACGGAGAGGCTTCTCCTACCTTTCACAGAGCTTACAGATGAGGCACCTCCTTCGGCAGTTCTTCCTACAGCAGAGACACCCGTGGAGCCTCCGACTTCCACGGAGCTTCCATCACAGCTACAGTCAGAGCCAGTTGGGAAGCTTCAGACAGCTAAGTCACTTGCGCGCTTTGACTTTGTCGGGACTGACCGACCACCTACAGCTCGTGCGCTTCTGTTTTTGTACTTCAGTACCTTCTGGCCCTCGCTCGACGCCAGCACTCCCTTCGCGAGAGGCCCAGAGGTTGTTGACTGCCCGAGACATCACTTGTTGGGAATTCATCATCAGATCCAGACACAACGACGTTCCCACGGTGGTGGTCTCCCTCCTGCTACCGGCGATGTCTTCCGGCGTAAACTCGAGGACGAGTTTTTCGCAGCGGAAGCGATTGATGAAGACCTGATCAGCACCTTCAGTTCGTATCCGTTTGGGACTTGTTAGACGTTATTTCAGTTTTTGGCCGTTTTTCCCTGTTTTTGGCCTTATTTCAGCATGCAGTTTTATTTATGTTTTTGCCCAATTCATGGGGGATGTCCATGATCTCATCCGAGGGCTTTTCGGATTGAATCCGGGTCTTCTCGGGTGAGTTTCAGCATGATATTAATAAAATTATGGGTGTGTGTGTTTGTGGGGCACCGACGGACGAGATTAGATCTCGAAACCGACGGTTAGATGGCGAAATAACTTAAATTTGATGATGTGGCATCAATTGGGCTTCAATTAGGGCTATGTGGGCTTCAATTAGGGCTTTTCCGTCCCTTGCCCGTGCGGAAACCGAGCCAATCCGCCCCCTCTTCCGTCCCCTAACTTCTCTCTCTCTTTTCCCCTTATTTCTCTCTCTTTTCCTTTCCTTTTTTGGCCCATTGCATCCCCACCATTCCCCCTTGATTTCCCTTTGATCTTGGCCATCCAAAAAGAAACCCTAGTTCTACAAAAAGGGGAAGATTGAAGGAGATTTCAGAATTTTGATAGTTGCTGAACTTGTGCCTCTTCGTGAGCGCTTCCGGGTGAGACTCGAGTCCCCGATCATCGCCGATTCCACGACTTCGCCTCGTGAAGGCTTTGGGCTTCGTTTTCCGAAGGTTCCGGCTTCTCCCGACGTCCGGCCTTGCTCCGTGTGCAGGATCGTCGGCGCATCCTTGCAATCGACCCACGGCGGGAAACCCCAGGCAGTATCTATCCTTTTCCTTTACTCTCCCATCGCATCCGCTTAGTTTTCTTTCGATTTCCATTGCCTCCGCTCCGCATCGCAGCCATAACCGGTCTTTTCTTTGATAGTTGAAGCCTAATAACGTGCCTAATCATCTGATTTGATATATTTAGTCTGTCGGTTACCTCTGCAAGCATCCATAGCCCTTTTCTTTTATAAAATCTGATGCATACCGGCTCGCAATTTTAATATCTTCTGCTGTGATTGAATTTTATATATGCTGAAATCTGTTTTGTGGTGATAGTGCATCTTTATAGTTAAGTCTGAAACCCGTTTCATGTTGATTGCATAGACTTCCTATTACTACGTGAGATAACTGTGTTTGCTGTCCTTTTTAGGCCTATCGTGCTATATTGATAAATACACCTTAGTAATTGACCAAGGAAAACCCTAAAAGGGTTCAGGATTGTAGTGTGTCTTATCGGCGCCTGCATCACATATGCAAGCATCCAAATTGCAATAAACCATTCAATTTATGCACCCAAGAGATCAAATATGGGCAATATAAGTAAGAGTTCAAATATTAGACCTATCAATTTTCAAGTTAGACAACTTTGATGCTAGGTATACTTAGTAATTTTAGGATCAATTTGAGCATATGAACTCTAGATGATCGACAATGAACTATTTATATGGCCTATATTACCAAACCTACTATACACAGTGTCATATTTATTAAAAAGTGCATAACATGACTTGTGTATGGTGTGTGTTTGACTAGATGGAGATGCTCTAGATGGTTGGCATTGAAGGTGACAGAAAAATTATGGGAGTAGTGGGTAGATGAAGATTTTCTAGATGGTACATTCCGTCGTCCCTACGACCAGCTCCAATCTCAGGCCTGTATGTGGATCTGTACAACATAAGAAGGGGTATATGTTATGGTGTAACTAGAATCTCAAAGACGGGAAATAGAAATAAGATTTATGCAAAGCTGAGGGGTATGTAAAATAAAAGGTAAGGAGAGGCGTCATGTGGAGTCTGAGGTGGTGTGATGGACCCAGATTGCAAGATGATCATGAGTGAACCATCTGCAATGGATTAGAGGGATGTGAAGTTACTGACAAGCAAGCCGTGAGAATGATGTTGCCTGGAGTCATATGGTGGGAGGTCCCAAAGTCCATGATCCACGTTGTAGCTGTACTTATAATGGCAGACATGACCGAGAGGCTAGAGAAGTTGGGGGAACTGGAGGCAGACTGCTGCAGAGAAGCTAGTCAAGTCGTTGTAGGCAGTCTGACGGAGGAGTTGCTACTTGCTGCTGGGATGCCCATAGCGGAAGTGGGTGTCGGTGGAGGCTGCAGTAGGGCGGACAGGACGACCGCAGCCCCGTAGTTCTTTGTGCTTCTCTGGATGAAGCACCCAAAAGGAGTATCAGGTGTCCTGGCTTCTGTCAATGAGTGAACATGGGATGGGGACGAATGTCGATGGATCAAGGAGAGGCTACGAGGACACCGTCAAATACGGAGGACAGAGGATCTTGACGAGTGGCCACAGTGCACAGACTGGTCTCCTCAGCCACGAGATCAACAATAGCAATATCCAGACGTTGTAGAGGATCATGGGGGATCAACTGGCTAGTAAGCGATGCAAACTCAAGGCAGAGAGCTATGAGGTACTGGTAAGGCTGTCGGTAGTAGAACCAATGATACTCATAGGCTCGCGAAGCGTCATGACATGGATCCATCACCTTTAGCTAAAGTCGATAGTCCCTCATGAGGCAGTGAAACTGCTAGATTGCCTGCTCTTCCTGCTGAGCGACTTATGTCTGAGAGAGTAGTTGATACTAACCTGAACCACTGGTCTCGACGAACTGTTCAATGAGATGTGCCTAAAGCTCGGCTGTCGTGGCGAAGCTAACGAGATCAGCACGGAGGGAGTGATCAATAAAGGAGATGAGATAGGAGCAGATATGCCAATCCTGGTTCCACCGAGCGAAGTAGACAATGCTGGAGGTAGAGCTAAAGATCGCTAAGGTGACACCTGAACTCTCAGTAGAGGAAAGCACCGACATTGAGCCATCAATGTGCCCCAACAGATCGCGGCCGATTAGGGCACTCAGGACACTGACAGACCAAGCTGTCCAATCACTGGCCATGGCGAGAGGGAAATTCTTTTAGGGAGGAAGTCCCTGGTGGACTCAAACGGAGCAGTGGTCGGATAAAACATCTAGGCAAGGAGGCATCGAGATCGGGTCGTGAGGTTGCAGTCGAGAAGAGACCGACGAGCGATGTTCTCACGAGATCAGCCACGGTGGAGACCTCACGCAAGAGAGGGGAACGGTAGGAGAACGAAGCGGGAGGCGGCGACGTGGGGATGACGTCACAACTTCTGGCAGAGACGACGCGATCGCGACGTAGTACGGGGATGGCGCCGGAGGTGGCGATGTGGTATCAGGCATGGACGATGCGGATCAAAGGAGGTCGAGGTGTGGGACTCGAGCATGGTTTAGCAGAGGAGGCCGGTGCTTGTACTCGGCACGGGACTCTGACGTGAATCAGAGGAGGTTGGCGTGGGACTCGGGCGCAAATCAGATGAGCAGATCATCACTTTGATACCATGTTCAACCCTAGGAGAGAGGCTAGGGTTTGGAGAGAATGAACATGCTCTAATTAGAGACCAATGGGCCGTATATATAGAGTAACATGGCTTGCCGCATGTGAGGCTCATATACAGAAGAATAGTGTATACACACTAAGCTATACAAATAAGCATAACATTAAGAATTCTGAGATCATTCGTGATTTGACAAATTCCTATTGAGATGGTTTCTCGATCTTATTGTTTTGTCACTTGGGTATGCCACTTTCTGTTTTTCTCTTAAACCAAAATCATTGCTAAGTGCACATGCCTAGTTTCAAAATTACTTTGTTAGCAAACTTTAAAGAGGCATAAGTGAAAATACTTTTTTATTGGAGCTATGACATTAGACTTGGTATATTTCTATTAATGAATTAATCTTTTTCTTTGATTGGATGATCCTTGAGGTGTGCCTCTTTAAACCTTGGGGAACAATAGTGTCCCCCCCTCTCTTTCTGTACTTGTGGAGGGCAACTGGCCGCGACCCCACTCGGGAGCACCACCCTTCGCCTCTAGGCCCCCTCCCTTCCTCTCTCTTTGTGTGCAAGCCTGACCCGACTAACCTTGCTCGTGCCCCCTTGGTCGCCACCCAGCTCTGTCTACTGCCCTCAGTCCCCTGTTAGCCCACGTTGGTCGCATCCTGACTTTGCCTAGGGCCCATGGTGGCCTGTTTGAGCCCTTCTAGAAGCCTTCCCATCATTGATCACGTGATGATGGATTTTCTGTGCTTGTGGATTTTCATCTAGTTCATTCAAATCGGTTCCCGTAACTCAACTGCGAAAGAGGTGCTACCCTTCCAATCCCTAAAATCCTTTCGGTTTGTCCTAGAACAATTATCATTCTAGTTATAATTCTTTGCTAATCTGTACTTACTAGAATGGTTAGGAACCACCAATACATGAAACTAAGTGATGCAATACACTCATGCAAATTAAGACTTAAGCAAGATTTTGATTTAATAATTTAAAGTAAGCTTAACAATTGCTTTCAGTGATACAAGAATTAAGTGAAAAATGGTTTTTAAGATTAGGCGAGTGCAGGCAGTGAGGCTGGACCTTTTAGAAGACTGAAAAGATACGATCGTTTGGGAGTTAAGAAACTTCCGTGTTCTAGCAGTCAAAGTTGGGGTCTAAAGTCGACCAATAATATAGGCTCAATTCCACGTAAGAATAGTCTCAGATTCATGTATTGTTATAGGCAACTAATCAAACCAGGAGTCATAATTATCAAGAGTTATGCACCTAAGTTTATGATGATAATTTATCAAAGAAAACGTTAAAAACTCGATAAAATAGGTTGATCAAACCTGAATGATTGTGAGGGTTATCAACATATTCGGAGATCTAGCGGGACCTGATGTCAATGATTGAATGACAAGGCACGATCATGAGGCCGGGTGTAAGGTCACACTGACGGCAAGTCACAGATGGGATGCATGCACGGTCGCACAAGCGACAGGGCAAGGTCCGGGTGTGCGGTTGCACGAACGGAAGGGCGAGGCCGGATGCGCGATCGTACTCACAGCGGGGCATGGTCCGGGTGTGCGGTCGCATGGACGGAGGGGCGTGTGGCAGGTGCAAGTTTCACGGACGGAGGGCGCGAGCCTAGTGCATGGTTGCACAGACGACGGGCGCAAGTTGAGTACACAGTTACACGGACACCAGGCGTGGGCCGAGTACATGGTTACATGGACAGCTAATGTGGGCGAATCGTACGGACGACACGATGAAGAGAAGAAGAAGCTTGTGGGCGATTCGATTGAGTGCTCGCGAGTTGGGTTTGTCGATGAGCTCCGAGATGAAGAAGACGACGCCGAAAATATGAGAACGAAGATGAAAACGAGATAAAAACACAAACAATTCGTAATGGAGATTCTGGCTCAAGCCCGTGGTCTCTCTCAATAGTAACGATTCTTAGCCAAGAATCAAAGAGAAAGCTCTCATCATTTCATTCATGAAAATATTCATCGTCTATGATTATGAAGGCTACAAGCCTATAAGTAACTACTCCTCAAACACTAATAGTTCATGGGCTCAAAACATACCCTAATAGGCCTTCATAACATGGGCTTACAGGAAACAAAAATTTAGTCTATTATTTAATCTAAAAATCAACTAATAAATCCTAATAAAATAAGAAGCAAATAGCCAGGGTCCAATAAAGCTGGCCAACAACTACGCAATGTCTCCAAGCCAAAGTCCCAGTGTGTGAGCTGTCCTCCTACTGCGAGTCGGTTGCGCTAAATCGGTGCCCCCACCACTAAGCCATTGCTTGATAAACCCTTGGGGCCTTGAGCCTCGCTATAAACTTAATTAAATTCCTTTAATAACCGTTAAGGCCTCTCCATTGAAACTATAAGTCCTTGACCTATTCAGAAGTCCTACCTTCCAGATGATGACTTGATTCAGATCCGATTGGCCATCCATGCAGACTTGTAGGATTGTGGCCTTTTGGTATCAATTTATCACATGTTCTCTGAATGACTGATTCGTTCAACGCTTATTCTAATCTGAATTAATAATTGCACTTTTACCGTGATAAACTGCACATCCATCGTCGCTTTGCATTTATCTTAGCAAGTCCGGCATCACCAAGGCTTATAAAGTAGACATAAAGAAAGAGAGGAGAGGTTTTTTGGGGAGAAATTCTTTCACTTCAAGTCTCAGTGTTCTGCTTATCGTAATTTGGAGTAAAATTCTTTTGAGTCTATTGAGCATTGTTGGTAGTTCTGTGGGTGTTCTACAGCGTTCTTCGTCGAGGTCCCATCTCGATCTGATCAAGGTGTTCTGGTTAATGGTTTAATTGTTTATGACCAGTTACATCATGTAGTAGTTTAGGTTTTGCTATTCATGATTTATGAGAACTATGTGGTTTTGTTTTAGTTAGATTAATCCTCTAACATCTTCCGCTACAAGCCGTTCACATCAGCCACCCTTGTTCCAAGTTCCAACGAGCAACTGGTTTCAAAATGAGATCTGGATCGAATTGATCCCTTCAGTTTGTCCTTGTGCTGCTGCATTTCTAGCCCCCAAGGAAAGAGAACCTTTCCTCAAGTGATCTCACTGGGAATAGCTAGTATAATTGTAGCATAAAAAGAAAATAAATCATGGTATTAAATCTTCTCTCTAGTTTAAATTGCAAAAAATACAAGGGCATTTCATCTATATGATTAAACTTTCAAATTTGCATGAATATTTCTCTTTAGCTAGGTATGCCTTCTACAGTGCTTGATTCATCCCCAATGTCCAGAGCTTGAGCAGAAAAGTTGTCCATGTATTATCAGGTCTCCTCTTCATGTCCTCCTGGCCAATTTTCAGGTATCAATTTCATCCCAAATGCAAAAATTGTTAAATAGCTTTCTGCTCCTCCCTCTCAATATACAACTCTACTTTTTTTTTAATCGAACCATATCGGCACTTCAAATTTCCTTGGCAGTTCATCAGCAATGGCACGATATTTTGCTGCATTTGTCCCTCTTGTGAATTGCGCAAGGCTTATTACCTACGGCCTCTGCCTTGTCACCGATGAAAGTCTAGTGAAATCAGTTACACGCGAAGGAAAACCCGAGTAATGTGTTACGTTTCCCATCTATTTTTCCTCTTTTTTTAAACATTACATTTTTTTTGGTTTGAATCATACAATATGCATTTTGCAGGGAATTACTTAGAGGTCCTCTATATTTTGTTTTGGTATTGATGTTCTGCACTCTGATCTTCTGGCGTGAGTCTCCGATCGGGCTCGTGTCATTGGCTATGATGAGTGGCGGTGATGGTTGTCTTTCCCTCGCCGAGCTTTGTTTATTATTATTTTTGTTTCTATGCATTTTAACCACCCACCTTTTGCCGTAATTGCAGAAAATCACCTCACTTGATTTTGCAAAAAAAAAAAAAATCTAAGTAAAAATGATAATTGATCGTCTGCAGCTACATGTAACCTTAGCCTGTCACCTGGTGCAGCTTCACCCCGCGCGTGCATCACCTAGACTGCAACCTAACAAAGTTGAGCAGGGGCTTTCATGCAAATTAGGGAAATTTTGCAGCAGTTGATCAGCAACTAGTAATGAAGAATGGAGGCAATTACGGCAAAACGTAAGGGGTTACCTGCAAAAGAAATCTTTTTTATATACTTTTTGCCTTTCAGGGTTTGCTGATATCATGGGGAGAAGGTACGGGGCAGTAAAGCTTCCTTACAATAGCCAGAAGAGCTGGATTGGAAGCATTTCCATGTTTATTTTTGGTTTCATTTTCTCCATCGCGTAAGTTATTGGTTTGGTGATTATTGATTCGGTTCTTCGTGCTAAATTGATATGAGGTTTATTTTTTTTTTAATAGAATACTCTTCTACTACTCATCGCTGGGGTACATCCATTTGGATTGGAGTCGTACTGCGGAAAAGCTAGCTCTGGTCTCCTTGGCAGCTACTGTGGTGGAATCCTTCCCCACCGGAGAGATCATCGATGACAACTTATCTGTTCCTCTGTCGAGCATGATGGTCTCCTTTTTGCTCTTTGGTCATGGGCCCTATTAGCCATCGGCATGTGAATTAATGGGTGGCTGCCATTAATCGTGCCCTACATCGGACAACGAAAGAGACAAGGGTGGGGGCTTGATGAGCAAAAGCATGCACAACTGTAATCATTTTTCTACATTTTTGGAGTAATCATAATCATCATTGAACAATTAATTAATGTTATCGTCGACCGTCGCATGTACAAGTCTGTCGTTTACTAATGCATTCGATCGTAGGCTTGTTCCATGTCAAGCTTGAGGGCCATGGCCGGAGGTATGATCTTAGGGAGCAAAGGTTGAAGTCTGTCTTTTACTAGAAGACGATCGTCTATTTTGTATTGTGGAACATTGCACAGGCTGATTGGACAGAAGTGTTCCGGCTTGCTAGGGTTAAAAACGGCATTTCAAATGTCGGGTTTTAAAACGTAATTTCAGACATCGGGTTTCACGGGCATCGAGAAAAATAAGGAGACAACTAATCGGTGCTTAAATGTACTACATTTATACTTCTAAACCTATGCCTTTTTGTCTACTTTTGTACCCCTAAATTGTGCGTGAATACATGTTATTTTATCTTGTAGGAGATACTGGAGCTGCATGAAAAATGTGGGAAGAATTGCGCTAAGAAACGGAGCGATACTGAGGTAAAACAACAATTTCGCTCGGGCAAAATATGATGGACCTGGGCAAAATGTGACAACCTTTGTCGCGTTGATGCTGAGTGAGCTCGGGCAAACTTATGCTGACTCCTCGGTTTCTAGCCCTAATTGTCCAGTCTGATCGGGATTTGTTTACGACATCCTTAGCACTTATAAATTGCCCTTTTTAGGACTCGGAGGGAGAGAATCTTGTTCCAGAGGAGAGAAGCCAAGGTGCCACTATGGAGTCTTCCGCATCCTTCATCATCACTTTCATTGCCATGAGCGACTAAGCGTGTCTTCTAGGGTTTCGATGAAAACCTAGCCGAGTACTATGTGTTGCTCTATGTTTTATTACGGTTTTCACTACAAGAAAAATATTTTTTCCCGACAGAATATATCCATCGGCAAAAACTACTTTCTGTCGCTATAAATATTCCCCGACGGTACATAAATCCATCGGTAAGAAAATATTTCCGTCGGAAATGATGGTGTCGGTAATAATAAATACGACAACTAAGTATTCATATCGGTATTAAATATTATTCCCGACTGTCAATTTAATATCTGTCGTTATTATTTACTGAATTAAACAATAACGTAAATAGTTTTACTGACGGTACCCTAGTTTTCATCGGTAATAAATAAGTAAATACTGATGGATTCATACTCGTTCCGTCGGTATAATGCTTATTAACGCCGATGGTATATAGAACCGTCGGCAATAGATATTTTATTATTAACTAATAAAATTATAAATACCGACGGAATTATTAAAGTCCGTCGATAAAATAATTTTTTTTTTAAAAATTACTTTAATTTTATATTTAATTCTTGTTATTTTATATAACTACACAACTATAACTACACAACCACAACCAATTAATATTTGCATAACTATAACCACAACCAATATTTGCACAACTACAATCACAATCAATATTTGTACAATTACACAACTATAAATATCACTCGCCATTAATTATACATACACAATACAATATTTTTTTTCAAAAAAAATTACAAAATATTTTTTACAAAAACAAACATGCATGTGATTCTAGCATGAACGTTGTTGCTGCTGCCACTAATGCCCTAACGTTGCGCCTCCTACATTAAAAAAAAATATTTATTTCAAAAAATATTTTAACATTCGTAATTAATATAAAAAGATAATAATATAATTAATGAGTATAATTATAACAAGTTAGAGGGTAATCAGGTTTCGAGTATGGATATTGAGAAACGTCCATATCCATATCAGCCATGTTTCGAGTTTGGTTATCGGACTCCATTATCACCCCTAGTATCGGATCAAATCAACTTTGATCGAGTCGGATCAATTTGGATTGAATCGAATGGATTTTTCGTTATTTCGGATCGGATGATATATTAGATAAGTTTAATGTCATGTTTTTTGTGTTAAGAAATTAGGTTTACGTCTAATTTTCAAACCGGGACTCCGATCGGTGTGCCGTCAGATTTGACGAGTTACTTTGGCCCCGAGCGAGGTGCCTATGCTGGTTTTCAGACCTTTTAATAGTTATTTTATGATTATACCTTCGATGGATGAATTTTGAGTCCAAGCGTTCAAAAACCATAAGTTTTTATCTAATTTACAAATCGAGACTCTAATGGGTGTGTCGTTGGTTTTAACAAGTTACTTTGACCTTAATCGAGGCACATGTGCTGGTTTTCAACCCTTTTACTAGCTATTATAATATTTCACCCTTCAATGGAAGAATTTTGAGTATAAGTGTTTAAAAATCATTAGTTGTCATCTAATTTAAAAATTGGGACTCTGATCGGTGTGTCATCAGTTTTGATAAATTACTTTGGTCTCGAGCAAGATGCTCGTACTAGGTTTCAGGACTTTAAGTAGTTATTTTAGGATTTTATCCTCTGATGGAGGAATTTTGAGTTTAACCATTAAAAAATTATAAGTTTTCATTTAATTTACAAATCGGGACTCCAATCGGTGTACCATCAGATTTGACTAGTAACTTTGGCCCCAAGTAAGGTGCCTGTGCTGGTTTTAAAAACCTTTTACTAGTTATTTTAAGATTTCACCCTCCGATGGGTGAATATTGAGTCCAAGTGTTCAAAAATCATAAGTTTTTCGATCATCTAATTTACAAATAGGGACTTCGATCGGTGTGTCATCGGTTTCGATAAGTTACTTTGTCCCTGAGTAAGATGCTCTTGCCAGGTTTCATGACTTAGCTATTTTAAGATTTCGCCCTCTAATGGGCAAATTTTGAGTCTATGTGTTCAAAAATCCTAATTTTTATTTATTTTATAATCCGAGACTCCGATTGGTGTGCCGTTAGTTTTGATAAGTTACTTAAGCCCTGAGCGAGATGCTCGTGCTAGATTTTAGGTATTTTACTACCTATTTTAAGATTTCGCCCTCTGATGGGCGAATTTTGAGTCTAAGTATTCAAAATCATAAGTTTTTGTATTTTGAACTTAATTTTCAAATACGATCGGATCTTTATTGAATCAGATAGCGTCCGTTAGTTCAGACTTAGTTTCGACAAGTTACTTTGACCTCGATCGAGGTGCATATACTGGTTTTCAGTTCGTTTACTAGCTATTTTAAAATTTCACTCTCCAATGGAAGAATTTTGAGTGTAAGTGTTTAAAAATAATTAGTTTTTATCTAATTTATAAATCGAGACTCCGATCGGTGTGTTATCGGTTGCGATAAGTTACTTTAGTCCCGAGTGAGATGCTCGTGCCAGGTTTCAAAACTTTAAGTTGTTATTTTAAGATTTTGCTTTCTCATGGGAGAATTTTGAGTCTAGGCATTAAAAAATCATAAGTTTTTGTCTAATTTACAAATCGGAACTCCGATCAGTGTACCGTCGGATTCGATAAGTTACTTTGACCCCAAGCAAGGCGTCCAAACTGATTTTCAAATAGTTTACTAGCTATTATAAGATTTCACCCTCAGATGGGTGAATTTTACGTCTAAGTGTTCAAAAATTATAAGTTTTCTGATCATCTAATTTATAAATTGGGACTCCGATCGGTGTGTCATCGGTTTCGATAAGTTACTTTGGCCCCGAGCGAGATGCTTGTGCTAGGTTTCATGACTTTAAGTAGCTATTTTAAGATTTCATTCTCAGATTGGCAAATTGAGTCTATGTGTTCAAAAATCCTAATTTTTATTTAATTTACAAACATAGCTCCAATCAGTGTGCCGTTGATTTCGACAAGTTACTTGGGCCCTGAGCGAGGTGCTTGTGCTGGTTTTCAGGTATTTTACTAGATATTTTAATATTCGTTCTCCGATGGGCGAAGTTTGAGTCTAAGTGTTCAAAATCACAAGTTTTTTATATTTTGGACTTGATTTTCGTATGCGAACGGATCTTTATCGAATCGAATAGCATTTGATAGTTTAGACTTAGTATTTGGGTGGCTCCATATGGAGTATAGAGTATCACCCTAACTCCAAATGATTAAAATAGACCCAAAGCCCGACTCCTTTTGGAAATAGAAAAATAGCAATAACTTCTGCCCAATTTTAGTTAATAGGGTTAGGTCCCAAGCCCAAAGATCAGTCATCGGCTGTGGCAAGCCACACCATTTGTTAGAATCTACATGGTTAGAATTTCGTTGTACGTTCACTTGTAGATTATGAGAGAATAGGGTTATGCAATATTATTTCTCTTACACTCTCTCATTCACTCAATCATTCTCTTGGTACTCTCAGTCTCACTTTCATATTCCAAATTGTTCAAATGGGCCCAAGACCCAACTCCATTTGGAACTAAAAAAATGATAATAGCTTCTGACCAATTTTAGTTAATGGGGTTAGATCCCAGGCCTGAAGGACAATCATCGACTGTGGCAAGCCACACCAGTCTTTAGAATCTACAAGGTTAGGATTTCGTGGTAAGTTCACTTGTAGATTGGGAGAGAATAGGGTTATGCGATATTATATCTCTCACACTCTCTCATTCACTCAATCTCTCAGTACTATCAATCTCACTTTCATACTCCAAATTGTTCAAATGGGCCCAAGACCCGACTCCTTTTGGTACTGGAAAAATGGTGATAGCTTTCGTTCAATTTTTGTAATGGAGTTAGATCCCAAGCCTGAATGCCAGTCATTGGTTGTGACAAGCCACACCAGTCCTTAGAATCTACAGGGTTAGGATTTCGTGATAAGTTCACTCATAAATTGTGAGAGAATAGGGTTATATGATATTCTCTCTCACATACTCTCTCATTCACTCAATTATTCTCTCAGTACTCTCAATCTCACTTTCATACTCCAAATTGTTCAAATGGACCAAAGACCCAACTCCTTTTGGAATTGAAAAAAATGACGATAGCTTCCACCCAATTTTAGTTAATGGGATTAGGTTCCAGGTCCGAAGGCCAGTCATCGGCTGTAGCAAGCCACATCAATTTTTAGAATCTACAAGTGTAGGATTTCATGGTAAGTTCACTCGTAGATTGTGAAAGAATAAGGTTATGTGATATTCTATCTCTCACACTATCTCATTCACTCAACCATTCTCTCAGTACTCTCAATCTCACTTTCATACTCCAAATTGTTCAAATGGGCCCAAGACTCAACTCCCTTTGGAACTGAAAAAATAGCGATAACTTTTGTCCAATTTTAGTTAATGGGGTTAGGTGCCAAGCCCGAAGGCCAATCATCGGCTGTGGCAAGCCACACCAGTCTTTAGAATCTATAAGGTCTTAAATGATATTAGGATTTCGTGGCAAGTCCACACGTAGATAATTAGAATTTCGTGGTAAACCTAAACCTAAATCTAACCCTAACCACTAACCCTAAAACCTAACCCTAACCAGTTACAAAGGTCTCTGAATTTCTCAAAAAATCTTCAAATATTCACTTAACCCTAACATAAACACTAACCCTAACCTTAATCCTAACCTAAACACTAAACCTAATTCTAATCTAAACCCTAAACCCTAACCCTATCCCTAATCCTAAGCTAAACCCTAAACCCTAAAACTAACCTAACCCTAATCCTAAACCTAAACCCTAGCCTCAACCTAAACCCTAACCTAAACCGTAACATAAACCCTAACCCTAATCCCTCCTTTTTGAGAGATGACTTTTAGTTGCAGGATATGTTAATTTCAAAATATAGCTCAAGTCCTTCCCTAAGAATATATACACTTTCTGAAGACGAATGTATGCTCTTTCTAAAACAAATGTATACACTTTCTGAAGATGAATATATACTTTTTCTAAAGACGAATGTATACTTGTAGGGAACTTAGCTAATATAGAAAATTATGTTGTCCTGATGCTAATATTGCAAAATAGTTAAGGACCTATACCTAATTTTTCATATAGGGAAGTTTGAAATAAGTCCTTTTTGAGAGATGACATTTACTTGCATGACACGTTAATTTCAAAATATAGCTCAAGTCCCTCCCGACGAATATTTACTGGTTGGGGGCTGCCTAACCCTCCCTCCTTTAGGAGGGGTTCTCAAAAAAAAAAATATTCTTTTTGAATACAAATGTATACTATTTCTAAAAAAATATATATTAGATGAATTATGGTATTCTGTGGCTGATATTATGTTCCCTCCCAACGAATAATAATAGCTCAAGTCCCTCCCAATGAATAAAAATATAGCTCAAGTCCCTACCGACGAATAATAATAGCTGAGTTATGGTGTTCTGTAGCTAATTTTACAAAATAGTTAACCAACACCCCCCCCCCCCCCCACCCTAACTCCAATCTCCCTCTCCGGCTCCATCCTTCTCACCTCCTGGCCTCCTCTGGAGCTTCCTCCCCCTTTGATCCCCCCCCCCCCTAGAAGCTCCCTTTGTGCCCTCCTAGTCTCTGGCCATGGCCGAAAGTTGCTGCACCAGCAACTAGGACACAAAAGGAGCGCTAGCTGCAGGGGGCGGGGCAAATCAGAGGGGGAGAAAGAAAGGAGGAGGCGACGGATCGAGAGGCCGCAAGTGGGGGAGGAGAAGGAGGAAGGGACTCACCGGAGAGGGAGGGCGGCGGTGGCCGGATTGAGGCAAGAGGCGCAAGGGAGGCTGGTGGAGAATCGTGCGATTTGGAACCAACAGGGGGGGTCGAGATCTCTAAATATAATTTTACCCTTTATCCCGGATGAATATTTCAATAGTCATTGGCATAATATAGTTTCAGCGACGGGGTAAGATGAAATCAATGTTTAATAGCGACGGGGTGAACTATTATCTATCGGTACAAAAATAAAGATAATTAATAAATAAATAAAATTAATACCGATGAATACCTGATTGTCCGTCGGTAAATAATATTTTCCCGACGGTAAGATTTATTACTGTCGGTACATTATTTATACCGACAAATAATAATGACCTGTCAGTATTAAATATCCAAAAAATTAAATAGTTTATACCAATGGCTAGATATAGAGTCGTTGGTATTAATAGTACTTATACCAACAGAACATAATATTGCCGTCGGCAATAAACATCTTTTTTGTAGTGTTTTGTATTCGTTCGTATGGATCTTTTATACAGAGAGTTATCTAATGAATTATTTTATTTAATCTGTGATGTTACATGAGATATGTGATCATCTTAGATTAATAATCATAATTGATTACTTTATGATTGTCAGACATCGTGTTTACATACTTGCAATCCTTTCATCGGATGAATCATGTCTAGGGAAGATGATATATGCCCGAAATATGGATTGTGCCAACCAAAGATGATTCATGCCAATCGGACGATTGTAAGATCTTTTTTGTCGATATCATTAGGGCTTGTAGCCATGCTGGGTCTCATCCATATGAGAACACTTAACCCTAATTTAGAATTAACACCATAGTGCGAGGCTAGTGGCGGATTCGATGCCCTAGATATTCTCTCTCTCTCTGAATCTTCAACTTAATTTAGTTTTCTCAAATTATCGTTACTTTTGTTTTCATAAATCTAAATTGAAATCAAAATTGCTCCCTGAAATATGGTAATCTTGCATTGTGGTTCTTGAGAACGATACCAGTTTTTCACTACTATACTACGCTTTTACCGGTGAAATCTCAGTGTGATCCTAACCCGATCATAATTTTTGGTGTTGTTATCGGGGACTAGCAGCACGATTCCTAGAAGTTGGAAAATAAGTTTTCTTTCAGTTTCTAATTTATGACTCCTCTTTTTCGTGGTTCTCCATAATTTTTTTTTGTGTTTTCTCTTGCAGGACTTTTGTGATGACTTTCTAATCGATGTTGAGAGCTTATAAGTTGCAATTACGGATCCTATATCGAGCGGTTTGGTTCACTAGTGGGGTTAATGGTTCTTACTTCTACGTTTCTCGTCTTTTGTTCCTTGTTCTACTCTGCTCTACTGTTTTATTAGTGTATGCTTGGTCATCATGTGTTGAATCATGAACTAGTTCCTATTGACCTAGAATTAGAAAGAACTATATCTCATATCCGTTCAAGTCATAGTCAACTAGCGATGGCTGACGCCGTCATTGAACCTAAGAATATGAAGGCGTACTTTATGTTGAAAATTAATACCTAGATCAGAGTGCTGAGCAGATGCAAGCGATATGAATTGCACAGGTGAAGTGTATGTTTTCCGTTTAAAACTTAAATAACATAATTGTGCGTACACGTCGGTCATGAAATCTCCTATAGTCAATCTAGCGATCTAAGATATAACACAAAGATCTACAACTAAAACATATTAGGGGTTTAGGTTTCATACATACTTCTGGATCTTTAACTAGGAAGATTTCTTGGACAGTTTTCGAGGTCGTCTCAACAGTGAAGCATTGCTACAATAACAACCAGTATAGATCTGTATGTTGGATCGTCCTGAAATTTTCATAGCGTGTTGAGGGCTTTGATACTACAACTTCTAAAACTTGAATGGTGTCGATCGAAGTTACGGATCTTTCGTGGAACCTGACAGATTGCAGGTTGGTCGTGCAAATTCTAGGCAGGCAGCAAACCAACTCTCATGTAGATCAATGAACTCCGCGAACAAGATGGATGATGATCTACCACAAAGCTACGAACAAGATGGATGCTAATCTACCACCAAGCTATGAATGATATGTATGGCGATCCACCACAAGGACTCACGAACGAGATGGCGTGAGAGGGATTCCTTTGGTAGCATTTAATCCTTCATGTAGACACACACACACACACACACACACACACACAGAGAGAGAGAGAGAGAGAGAGAGAGAGAGAGAGAGAGAGAGAGAGAGAGAGAGAGAGAGAGAGAGAGAGAGAGAGAGAGAGAGAGAGAGAGAGAGAGAGAGAGAGAGAGAGAGAGAGAGAGAGAGCCATCTCTGAGTACAGGCTCTATTGACCCACCACCACGTCAATCGAAGAAGAAGATGGAGAGGAAGATCCATCACAACAAGCCCTTGAAACCATTCAAAAGAGGCTAGACCTAGAAGCCCCCCAAACCCTATTAAATATAGAGAAAACCCCCCAAAACCCCAGTCCGTGTGTTGCTAGAACCCAATTCGCACAGGGGAAATTCCTACTGGCCCTGCCCTCGTCTTTGCTGTGAATTTTGCCCAGACAACCCGGAATTTTGCCATGGTGAAATTGACAGCATTGCCAATTTTTGAACGACTACCTTGGGTTGGTTTCTGGATTTTGACGAGGCTTCAAGCCTAGGAAAACACTCTACTTTCTCCATCATGCTACTTCTCTGGAAATCATGAAAAGGGGTACGAGATCCCTATACACAATGATTAGGTGGAACCTTCAAGGCATGGGGCACGTAGCTTCAACCAGATCCTTGTTTAACTAGCTCATTGTCTAACTAAGCTTTCTATCAATCAGTCTGAATTTGATTAACTCGCGTGACCACCCAGAGTAGGACTTGGGCTGCACTCTAGTGTTACCATACTTACTTCACTCCCACATAAACCCTTTTCTTCATTTTATCCTGATAATCATTAATCCCTCCAAAATTGTGCCATGACTCGACTCGGGCAGTGGGGAGTATCGTCAGACCCGATCGGTCACTTGATTTGGTTTGATGACTTATCGACTATACCACCACTCACGTCCAGTGCTATGCCTAGAACCCAAAGTATCGTTAGTCCAAAATGACCACTAGGCATGGGTTTAATATGTGAACGATCTAATTCATCAAAACACATCCATCCATCTTTGGATGTTGGAGGACCTGTAGGAGTGGGATGCCATTGCAATGCAGCCGGATAACCCAATGCACCGTGGTATTGGACTATAAATGATCCTCACATATTGATGCATCCAATACCACACAATTGATTAACCCAGTAGTCATGGTTTATTGGGATTGAGGACCAATTACCTAAAGTGGTAAGACAACTAATGCACTAGTGTCCAAATCACTTATCCGTGCATCGTCCTAGTTTCTGTTCAACACGTGTGGCATGCTTGGTAAGGTGAATGGTGATACAACCTTTCCGTGGCGAAGACTTCACCACATACCGTTGGCTTGCTAACAATTTATTCCCGGTAAAGCGACCAGCATCATAAAAGCTGTGAACAAAGTGTAGCTTTACACAAGACTGGTTCACTTGGTCTCCCAAGCATGAATCCATCATGTGTCTCAGTGGCCTACTGTGTTCCCTAGAATCTTTATTAATTATGTGAATAGCATATACCATAGTAATAGTTTATTAAGCAAAGACATTAATTGCTAATGTTAATTAAGAAAATCTATGCTAAGGACACATTAGCTACAACAATCTACCACTTGGCCTAGCAGGAAAATTTAGTCTGGACTCCCATGGCCTTCACATGCTTCTCAAAAGCCTTTGTCGATACCCCTTTTTTAAAAAAAGGTCCGCTATATTATTAGCAGACACCACCTAGTCCACTGCAACTTGACCTTGCTATTTCAAGTACTGGGTGATTTATGTTTGCCTATGGTGTCTAACTCCCCGGATCGTGCCACAACTTTGCTATTGTCGCATAAGAATCAGTGTCTTGAGTTGTTGATGCATACCTTAGATTCTAAAGAACTTTTTGAACCATACCACCTCCCTAATTACTTGGTATGTCAAAATGTGCTTAGCTACTAACATCGAACCCATGATGCAATCCTGCTTCACTCTCCTCCAACTGACTGTCCCTCGCTTATATTTCAATAATATCAATACTGATGTTGATTTCTCTATATTCCAGCATATGCTCTAACAGTAGAAGCCAATGATCAAAAGAAGTTGACAAAAAAATGAGAAAGACATGTCGATGTAGAATCACGATCAAGTGAAGAAAGGTTAGTGGTAGTTAGGGGTGCCAACGGTCTAGTCATGTCGGGTTCGTGTCGTGTCTAGTTTCGGGTCGTGTCCAATACCCCTAAACCCGGACCCGACCCGTTAATAAACGGGTAGACCTGATAAGACCCGTTTACCACACGGGTCTATTCAGTTGACCCGATCCGACCCAATCCGATTCGACCCAACCTGACCCGATAGATCCGCTGGTACTATATATTACAATATCGGATTGCGGGTAGACCCGACCCGACACAACCCGTTGAATTTTAAACGGGTCTTCCCGGGTCTACCATGTCCAGACTCTAAACCCGGACCCAACCCGTTTATTAAACAGGTCTATCGTCTCGACCCGTTTACGACTCGAACCCGTTTAACCCAGACCCAGACCCGCTAATTTCGTGTCGGGTCTGCCTTGCCGGGTCCAAAATTGCCAGCCCTAGTGGAAGTAGGTATGTTTTTTCACAATCTTTCAAAATGGGCCATAGGACAATGGAATAAGGGCCTTTTGATCAAGTGAAACAAATCAAAAGGGAGAGAGAGAATAAAAACCGGTCAATAGAAATAGAGAGGGGACGTGTAGGAGAGAAAAAGAGGGAGATACTGGTGCCACGAGGTACGTGCCATGGTTCCAAGGACATGAATAGTACTCACGACCTCCTTTAGTTGTGTGCTCCATTTTTTATTTTATTACTAGTAAGAAACCCCTGAATGTACTTGATGCATGTCATTTGGCAAAGACGACATCGCAATTGTTCGAAGAAGTGTGAAATGTGACGTGAGTGTGATTCACTTGTTAGAGAGAGAATGAAAGAGAGAGAGATACTAACATCAAATGACCATTAAATATCATTGAATGAAAATTTATCATCTTTATAGTAGGTTTTTAAATGGATTTAAAAGAGAGCCATGTTTCACACACGGAAGAAGAATTCTGATTCTTTAAAAGACGTCCACGTGTCACAACATGGGAGAGAGGCTTCCATTTTAGTATAGATACTAGTAAGAAACCCGGGCAATGTCCGAATGTGCTTGATGCATGCCATTTGGCAAAGACGACATCACAACTATTGAAAAAAGCGTGAAATCTGAAAGTGAGTGTGATTCACTTGTTTGAGAGAGAGAGAGAGAGATTAACTCAAATAACCATTAAATGTCAATGAATGAAAATTTATCATATTTATGGTAGGTTTTTAAATGGATTTAAAAGAGAGCCACGTTCACACACGGAAGAAGAATTCTAGCTCTTTAAAAGACGTCCACGCATCACAAGGGAAAGAGGCTTCCATTTTAGTATATATATAGACTAGTAAGAAACCCGGGCATTGCCCGGATGAGCTTGATGCACGCCATTTGGTATTTGGTACAGACGACATTGCAACTGTTCGAAGAAGTGTGAAATCAGAAGTGATTGTGATTCACTTGTTAGAGAGAGAGAGATATATTAACATCAAATGACCATTAAATGCCATTGAATGAGTATTTATCATCTTTATGGTAGGTTTTTGATAGGATTTAAAAGAGAACCGTGTTCACAAACGAAAGAAGAATTCTAGGTCTTTAAAAGATGTCCATGTGTCACAGCCCGGGGGAGAGGCTTCCATTTTAGTAGATATACTAGTAAGAAACCCGGGCAATGACCGAATGTGCTTGATGCAAGCCATTTGGCAAAGACGACATCGCAACTATTCGAAGAAGTGTGAAATATGAAGTAAGTGTGATTCACTTATTATAGAGGAGAGAGAGAGAGAGAGAGAGAGAGAGAGAGAGAGAGAGAGAGAGAGAGAGAGAGAGAGAGAGAGAGAGAGAGAGAGAGAGAGAGAGAGAGAGAGAGAGAGAGAGAGAGAGAGAGAGAGAGAGAGAGAGAGAGAGAGAGAGATTAACATTAAATGTCATGGAATGAAAATTTATCATCTTTATGTTAGGTTTTTAAATGGATTTAAAAGAGAGCCGCGTTCACACACGAAAGAAGAATTTTAGCTCTTTAAAAGACATCCACATGTCACAACATAGGAGAGAGGCTACCATTTTAGTATAGATATATAGACTAGTAAGAACCCCGGGCAATGCCCGGATGAACTTGATGCACATTACTTGGCACAGACAACATCACAGTCGTCCGAAGAATGTATAATATGGAATGAGTGTGATTCACTCACTCCATATTAACATCAAATGGTACGTTTCCGTAATTATTTTTCTAATTAACATCAAATGACCATTAAATACTATTGAATGGGTATTTACTATCTTTATATTAGGTTTTTAATAGGATTTAAGAGAGAGAGTAGCGTTCACACACACAATAGAATGATTCTTGCTCTAAAAAAAGAGACCCACATATCACAACATGGAAGGGAGAGCTCCATTTTAGTATTATATTATTAGATAGATTATTATTTTTTTCTTTTAAGCTCTGATGGCTTCATCTAGTCCATTCATCAGATGGATCTTAAGTTGGATCCGATGGTGGTCCACATAACTCGTTATAATATGGGGAACATGCATGCTCCTTGGGAGCAGTGTGCCAGAACAATCCTGCCTGTAAACAACATTTTGCATGTTGAACAAAAAATATGAGGAACTTGGACATAAGGAGCATAAACACAAAAACAATGCTTGGTATTTGAGCAAAAAAAATTTGCTAGTAGATGAAAATAAAATAGCCTTCGGTATGCGGCAATATAATATTTTATTGCTTATAATATCTATAATATATATTTTCTCTCTATATTCTCTCTATAATATATATTATCTCTACAATATTCCCTCTCTAGAACATATATTCTCTTTCTATGATATCCTCTTTGCAACATGTAGTCTCTATATATAATATTTGCTCTATGGTATTTTTTCTCTAAAACATTATCTCTACAAATTTTTTCTCTATAATATCATCTCTCTGATTTATATGGAGCCTACCCTTGGAGTGCCCCCAGAGTGCCGAGCGCCGCACAGGACATGCTCGGGCGAAACTTGTAGAGAGTTTGGAGAGCAGCAAGGAGAGGCAGAGAGGTGATGGATATCAAGGAGATTGTTGGTGTGAGTGATTTTTCATCAGATCAAGAAGAAGACTTGTTCCTTCCGATCACGATTCTCAAAGATAGTAAAACATAGGTTCTTGAGGCTGAATATAGGCAAGTTTTGTCGAACTAGGGTAAGTTTGTGTGTCATCTCTTCTACTTTTTCGCATTTATTCTCCCATTGTTTGTTTTCTTTCATTGATTATTAGATCTCAGGCTGTGCCCAATCTACAACAATTGGTATCAATACACTAGGTTTGGTGGGAGCAATGGCAAAAGAAGGAAAATTCAAGATCGAGAAGTTCAACGAGATAAACTTCGGGTTTTGGTTAATACAGATCAAAGATTATTTATATCAAAAGGATTTATACCTATCGCTAGGAGAAGAAGCGAGCAAGCCGAAGGAGATGAGCAATCCAGAGTGGGCCGTTCTTAAAAAGCCCTAGGTACGATCTAGTTATCCCTATCTACCACTGTAGCCTTTAGTATTTCCAATGAAACGACTACATAAGGATTGATGGAGGCCCTAAAGAAGATGTACGAAAAATCTTCCATGATAAACAAGGTTTTTCTAATGAAGAAGTTGTTTAATTTGAGGATGAAAGAAGGAGGGAGTGTGATGGAACACCTGAACGAATTCAATATGATGATGAGCCAATTGAATTCGGTAAGATTAATTTTGATGAGGAGATCCGAGCCTTTCTGATTCTTTCTTCCCTCCCGAACAGCTGGAGCAGGATTATGATGGGTTTTATGTTAGGCGAAGATCGAGGCTCGAAGAAAGTCTTCTAGGGAGTCATCAAGAATTTCCCTAAACACAGAGAGCAAAGGGAGACACCATAGAAGAAGTCCCTACATAGGGAAGAATTGTGGAAAATTTAGTGGGAGATCTAAGTCAAGGGGTCCTCCCAGCAAAGACTTGCAAGGCGGGTGCTAGAATGGTGGCAAGACAGGGCATATCAAAAGAAACTACAAACTTCTGAAGAACCTTGCAACCCAATTCGAGCAATGCAGAACCATCTACAAATATCTCAGAAGCATTGTATGATGAGGCATTGATTCATCGCTGGTTCAAGGAAGATAATGAAGGGATCCTTGGCCACAGCACGTTGTAAGAAGGGGACTCATTACTGCACATCGGGTAACCAACGTCATCTTAGTGGCTTCTACAAGCAAAGACTCCAAAGATGTGGCAATGTCGGTTAGGCCACATGAGCGAGACCAGAATGAAGAACCTCCTCTCGGAAGGGAAGTTGTCAAGTCTCAAGTCAATAGATCTTGAGGTGTGCAAATGTTACATCTTCGACAAGCATAAGAAGGTCAATATCACGAAGGACGAAAGGATGAGAAAACCAAAGATGTTGGAGCTAGTTTACGTGGGTGTCTGTGGTCCGGTTCAGGTATTATTTTTGGGTAACCCTACTTACTTTGTTACATTCATAGATGATAGAACTAGAAAGATATGGGTATATTTGATACTTTTAAAAAGTGGAAAGCCCTTATAGAGAATGAGACAGGGAAGAGGCTTAAGTGCCTACAGTCAGATAATGGAGGAAAATATTATAACAAGGAATTCGAGGACTACTATGCCTCGAATGGCATACAAAGCCAAAAGACCATCCCTCACACACCTCAGTAAAACGGTATGGCTGAGCAGATGAACACGACCATTATGGAGCGCGCAAGAAGTATACGGATCCATTCTAGCCTACCAATGCAGTTTTCGGCAGATGCAATGAATACAGTCGACTAGTTGATCAATCGAGGCCAATCAGTTCCATTAAGTGGCGCAATCCTGGAGGAGGTGTGGATAGGCGACAGTGAGTCTAGCACACCTGTGTTGCTTTGGTAGCACCGCCTATGCCCACATCGATGCCCAAAAGCGAAGCAACCTTGATGCCAGATTAAGGAAATACTACTTCATTAGCTATGGCTTGAACGAGTTTTGCTATAGGCTATGGATGACAAGGCCAAGGTGGTCTTGAGGAGAAATGGTGTTATCTTTGTTGGCGTGGAACACCTCAGACGAGGTCTCGATCCGTCGCCTCATGCTCGTGGAAGCGATCTAGGGTTTTTGGATCTCCGACGATTCGAAAAGAATGATCGAATCCACCAAGAACGATCCAATAATCACAGAGAAAATAAAGCAAATAAACAATCTACATGACACAAAGATATTTGATCACGTAGTTCGGAAATCCCTACCTCTGTGGGTGTCGGTCATCGCCCTTGGAGCAATGGAATTAGATCTTGGAGTTTACAACCCTCTTTTTCTTCCTCGCTCGACCAGACCTTAAGGAGATCAATCTCCTCTCAAAATCCACGATCTTCTTCGTCTCTCAAACACAAGCGAGAAGACCGAAGAAAGACCCTAAAACGAGCCGTCAAACACAATGACAACATCTTACAAAACCTTGGATTAAAATCCTATTTAAAACCCCACAAATCCGTACAAAATTGCATCCAATGCGGGCACGATTCGTGCCTGGCACAATCCTAGAGCCGACAGAAAAATCACCGAAAAGCTGGCGCCCAGGTAGCCACCAATCTGGAGAGTGGCGCCCTGGGCGCCACACACTGGGCACCCTGGGCGCCAACTTGAGAGGGTGGCGCCTGTCAGTGCCTGGGCGCTACACACCTAGCGCCTAGGGCTCCAGCCCTCCTATGGGCATGCCCAGAGCCTTCTATCGTGCTCCGTCTTCACCGAAACTCAGGCAAACTCTAATAAATTCCTCTTGGTGAACTTTCGGCCAATGCTCCCATTCCAATAAACCTCCACCTTGGCGAGTCTCACCTCGCCTCCATCTCACCTTAGGTGGCGAGGTGCTCTCTCCACTACGCTAGTAGGAGACAAGTTGGAGCAATATTGAGCAATACTCAAACTTCTCCCAGGTGACCGTCTTTGTAAGAAAGTTTGAAGCATTCTCATTCGTGTGAACCTTCTCCACCTCGATCTCACCATCATCCAGTCAATTCCTGATCCTGTGGTACCTGATGTCTATGTGCTTCGTCCTTGCATGGAAGACCAGATTCTTCGCCAATCAAATCGCACTCTGATTATTCACTGTACCGTAACTGAGTCCTGACTCAGTCCCAATTCGTCAGCTAGGCCTATGGGGGAGGATTTCGTGCCGTCGTACGTGACCCTCTTCTAATAGTCGATTGAAGGTTTGATCCTTCGGGATGTGGCGCGCTTCGAAGAGTTGAGCAGTAACTTGCTCGGCTATCACACAAGCACTGTAGAATAGAGAGAAATGACACTGAATGTGGTGACAAAGTTCGGTCAAAGCCTACGTCTTCGTGCGGTAAGACGCAACTTTAGAATCTACTATCTCTGAATGAAGTAGAGCTACTCTCGACAGGTCGATGAGTACTTCTTACAAGATAACAGAGGGTGGAGAGGGAATCTGAAAACCAGAAAGCTCGAGGAGCTCTGGAAAATAGAAAGTGGGATTATGGTTTGGATTTTTGGGATCTGGAATCATTTACAGGGTCTACTATTTATAGAGGTTTGATTTATTTGAAAAATATTCTAGAAATATTCCTAAAAATATCTGAGGTTTAGTAATACCCGAGGGGATTTACCAGACCCCAGATGGTGCAAGTGGGTCCCTAGTAGGGTTGCGGATCCCACCGTTGTACAGGTGGACCCCAGGCAGGGCTGCGGGTCCTACCGTTGTGCTTTTGGGCCCCAAGCAGGGCTGCGGGTCCCACAATCATCTTTGTGGGCCCCAAGTAGGGCTGTAGCTCCTACTGTCGTCTTCGTGGGCCCTAAGCAGGGCTGCGGGTTCCACTACAGGGCGTTAGCCAGATTTTGCACCCACAGTTACCCCCTCTCAGCTAGTAGGTGCTAACCTAGCTGGCTAGGACTTCTAGGTGTAAAAAATTGGTCGCTCATCTGCTAACTTCCTATCCAGGGTCGACTATTGCCTGTCTATCGACCTGCTGCACGGGGCAGACCGTTTTGCTCGTCGACCCCTACCGAGGGCCAATCATTGTCCATCTGCCGACCCCCTATTAGGGGTCGACCGTTGCGCCTGTTTACCGACCCCCTATCAGGGGTCGACTATCGTCTATCTGCCAACCCCCTGTCAGGGGCCGACCATCGTCTGGTTGTCGACCTGCTGCGCACGACAGACCGTTGCGCCCGCCGACCCCCTGCTAGGGGCCGATCAGGCACGTGTTTGCCTATCGATTGCGCAGGGCCGACCGTTGGGCCCGCCGACCCCCTGCCAAGGGCCGGCCAGGTGTGCGTTACCCACTCCCAGTTAGGCAGGTGGGAACCTGGTTGACTAGGGCTCCACAGGGCAAGGCCGGTGACCAGCGCTGGTGGGCGATTGCGTAAGTGAGGGTCGGGTAGGGGGACCCTGGGGGCGGGGGTTTCGGGCCAAAAACTCGGAGGGCGGGGGGTTTTGGGCAAAAGAAACGGGGATGGGGGGTTTCTGGCAAAAGAAACTGGGGGCGAGGGTTTCGGGCAAAAGTTATAGGGGGCGGGGGGGTTTTAGGCAAAAAACCGGGGCGGGGTTTTCGGGCCGCAGGGGGTGGGGGTGTTTTGGGCCAAAAATCGGGGTGGCAGGAGGCGGCGCGAGGGAGGCCGGAAGGGGGGGGGGGGTCTTTTCTCTCATTGTTTTTTTTTTTTTTTTTTTAACCCGATGGGGGGGGGGGGGGGACTACGCAGTTGAGATCAGAGGGGGTTGGCGAGCCGAACCAAGCCGAGCTTTGGCCTGCTTGAGCTTGTCTTGACTAGTAATCGAATGAGCTTGAACGAGTTCTCATTGATGCTCATGAACAATGAATCTGCCGATGTATTGTCTGACGACGGGCGTCGCGTATGCCGATGCGTTGTCCGGCGTCAGGAGTCGCACCCATCACCGAGTTGTCCGGCGTCGGCCATCGTGCCTGTCGTAGCGTACTTTATCAGGCATCGAGGCGGTGACAGCAGCCTCGGGCTTTACCGAGCATAGAGGCGGCGACGGCAGCCTCGAGCTTTGCCGAGCACCGAAGCAGTGATGGCGGCCTTGGATTTTGTCTAGCGCCGAGGCGGCGATGGTAGCCTCAGACTTTGTCTTCGAATACCGAGGCAGAGGTCGCCTTGGGCCGAGACGGTGCTGATGTCTCGAGCTTCGTCAGATGCCGAGATGGTGAAGGCTGCTTCAGACTTTGTCTTCGAATACCAAGGTGAAGGTCACCTTGGGCCGAGATGGTGCTGACATCTCGGTCTTTGTCAAGTGCCGAGGCGGCGAAGCCTGCTTTGGACTTTGTCTTCGAATACCAAGGTAAAGGTCGCCTCGGGTCGAGACGGTGCCAATGTCTCAGGCTTCGTCAAGTGCTGAGGCGACGAAGGCTACTTTGAACTTTATCTTTAATGTCGAGGCAAAGGTTGCCTCGGGCCGAGACGGTGTCGACGTCTCGGGCTTCGGCAGGTGCCGAGGTGGCAAAACCTACCTCGAACTTTATCTTCGAATATCGAGGCGGAGGTTGCCTTGGGTTGAGATGGCATTGACGTCTCGGGCTTTGTCAAGTACCAAGGTAGCGAAACCTACCTCGAACTTTGTCCTCGAATGCCGAGGCGGAGATCGCCTCGGGTCGAGACGGTGCCGACGTCTCGGGATTCATTAGGTATCGAGACGGCAAAGCCAGTCTCGGGATTTGTCTGCGAGTGCCGAGGTTGTGCGGAGCACCTCGGACTCTGCTTTCGAATGCCAAGGTTGTCACCTTGGGCCGAGATGATGTCGATGTCTAGGGCTTCGTTAGGTGCTGAGGTGGTGAAGCTTACCTTGGACTTTGTCTTCGAATGCCGAGGTGAAGGTCGCCTCGGACCGAGATGGTGCCGACTTCTCGAGCTTCATCAGGTGCCGAGGCGACGAAGCCTGCTTCAGACTTTATCTACGAGCGCCAAGGCAGTGCAGAGCGCCTCGAACTCTACTTTTGAATGCCAAGGTTGTCACCTTGGGCCGAGATGATGTCGACATCTCAAGCTTCGTCAGGTGCCAAGGCAATGAAGGCTGCCTCGGACTTTGTCTTCGAATGCCGAGGCAAAGGTCGTCTCGGGCCAAGACGGTGCTGACGTTTTGGGCTTTGTCTTTGAATGCCAAGGGCAGGCCTTGGGATTGTTAATCGATGGGGGTTAGAATTTGTAGTACTTAGTGTGATCCTTTTGTATTGGTTGGACTTAGGCGAAGTGCCGTTTCAGTTGAACCTACGTCTCAGAAACACGCGATCTAGTGTGTTGTAGGTTAGTCGGCCATGTCGCAATGTGAGCTGAACTAACTGTGGCGAGGCACTAGTGCATGTGTCCTTATGTAACAATGAGAGCATGTATGATGCCAATGATTTGGAGTACTCAGCGTAGCGCCCTTGTATCGGTTGGACTTAGGCGAAGCGTCATTTCAATCGAACCTACGCATCGGGACACGTAACTTTGTACCGTTGCAGGTTAGTCGGCCGTGTCACAATGCGAACCGAACTAACTATGGTGAGGCACTAGTGCATGTGTCCTTACGTGACAATGGAAGCATGTACAACGCCAATGATTCGGAGTACTCAATGTAGCACCCTTGTATCGGTTGGACTTAGGCAAAGCGCCGTTTCAGTCGAACCTACGTATCGGGACATATAGCTTTGTATAGTTGCAGGTTAGTCAGCTGTATCGCAATATGAACCGACCTACCTGTGGCGAGGCACTAGTGCACGTGTCCTTACGTGACAACGAGAGCATGTGCGACACCAATGATTCGGAGTACTCAGTATAGTGCCCTTATATCGGTTGGACTTAGGCGAAGCACCATTTCAGTCGAACCTATATATCGGGATATATAGATTTGTACCATTACAGGTTAGTCGATCGTGTCACAATGCGAACCGAACTAACTGTGACGTTGAGTAGAAGTTGAGATAGAATTTGGTAGTCTTCGATATAACTTGAAACAACTGTCATTTCATTGATAACTCGAAAGATGTTACATCATGGATTTCAGATGAGCGACATTCCGAGTTATTGACAGTCGGTGACCTTTTACTCTGTTTGGTGGATGAGCTACTTTCCTTTGGTATTCATGGTCTTCTAAGGCTCTGCAGGTCTATCGCCTGCCCGCCTTGACCTCTTGGAGGTTCCATCTTCCTCAACCTACGCGTTGTGAGCTTAAGTTGTTGGTCTCATTGGTTCCTTATCAAAAAGACGCTTCTTGAGGTCATGTCCCTTTTGTGTGATCCGATCATCCTCCACGTCGATCTCCTTTTGAATTCAATCGAATAGCACTTCGAGAGAGGTAGGAGGATTGCATATGAGGTCGTTGCAGATATAGAGGTCAAAGGCATAGGGCGTTCTGGAATGCGAGCATGATGGCCTCCTCATTGAGATGACATCCGGAGAGCGCATCATGCTCATTCCGAAACCTCTGAGAGAACTCTTGGAGGGTTTCATCTGATCCTATCCTGAGCCAATAGAGAGAGCCATATTCTTCTCTGGTTTGAGGTTTATTCAATAGTGTTGAATGAAGAGGTCTGCCAGATTTCGGCATTAACTTACGGAGATCGTAGGGAGGTTGTGATACCAGTCAGCGACATATCATCTAGGGTGCCAGTGAAAGTGCGGCATAGAACCTGGTTCTCATGGTCGTGTGGCATCAATGCCTGCTTAAAGGCGAGGACGTGCATCGTTGGATCTATAGTCAGGTAGTTGAACTTGGGGAGAGCGGGAGCTTTCCAACTTCGAGGAAACTAGGCACGGAGAATCTACCGTTGAAGCGGGCCTTCAAAGGCATGATTGTTCTTTTGATGACCTCGCTGGTCGGAGAGGCGTCTCAGAGGAGAGAAAGCAGAGAGGGCATCGGAATCCCTTTCATCGTCCGATGCCTAGCAGAGGTTTGGTTGTCATTGTAATGTTGCCGAACTGTGGAGCGATGACCATCATTCCAAACATCCCTTACGATGCGGGGATCAGGGCATGATTCAGAACAAAGATACTCAGGATGGCGAGCAGACTCATTGAGATATTTCCAAACCGTTGGCTTGGGAGGAATAGGCCAGGGTCTTCTCGAAGAGAGCACAAGGGGTCGTCGGGAGGTATCGACGACGGATCGTCTGGAAGGAGCGGGGGAGGGGCCGAGCAACCGATTGACTTCTGCTCTGTTGTTGATACCGATGATTAACCGCAGACGGTCAACTCCTAATCCGACGGCAATCTGTCAGAGTGAGTCCCTTTCGACCATGAGAGCATCATTATGCTTCATGAGGGTGAGGAGTTGAAAGTCCTCTGCTGTGATTTGGTACGACGGTTGAGCATTAGCACTAGGAGATACGTGCGCTTTCCCCAAGCGTTGAGGGATTAGGTCAACAAGTTGAGGCGTCTGTCGAGGTTGATCCTGGGCGGCGCGATCAATCGATAGGCAACTCCTTGAATTAATAGCGTGCTGCTATTCTAGGTGTTAGCTTGTTGTGATTCGACGACTCATTAAGCGAGTCGTTGGATACTGAGTGTCTGGGTGCATGCAATTTTCTTTCGGCTGGTCCACTGGTGTCTTTGCCATTTAGATGTAGCGATGGGACAGACAGATTGCTCGGACAATCGATAACTGCTACTGAAGGAGCTAGGAAGCTTGAAAGTTGCAAGTTGATAGGATAAATCCCATAGACGGTGCCAAATTGTGGGGGAGGATTTCGTGTCATCGTACGTGACCCTCCTCCAACAGTCAATTAAAGGTTTGACTCTTCAGGATGTGGCGCGCTTCGAAGCGTTCAGCTGTAACTTGCTAGGTTGTTACACAAGCATTGTAGAATAGAGAGAATTGACACTGAATGTGGTGACGAAGTTTGGCCGAAGCCTACGTCTCTGTGCGGTAAGACGCAATCTTAGAATCCACTGTCTCTAAATGAAGTGAGCTACTATCGACAGGCCGATGAGTGCTTTTTACAAGATAATAGAGGGTGGAGAGGGAATATGAAGACAAAAAGGCTTGAGAAGCTCTGGAAAATAAAAAGTGGGATTATGGTTTGGATTTTTGGGATATGGAATCATTTACAGGGTTTGCTATTTATAGAGATTTGGTTTATTTGGAGAATATTATAGAAATATTCCAAGAAATATCTGGGGTTTAGTAAATACCCAAGGGGATTTACCAAACCCCTGATGGTGCAAGTGGGCCCCAGGCAAGGCTGCCGGTTCCACCGTTGTATAGGTGGACCCCAGGCATGGCTCCGGGTCCCACCGTCATACTTGTGGGCCCTAGATAGGGCTGTAGGTCCCACAATTGTCTTTGTACGTCCCAAGTAGGGTTGTGGATCCCATTGTCATCTCCGTGGGCCCCAAATAGGGCTGTGGGTTCAACTATAAGGCGTTAGTCAGATTTTGCACCCACAAGGCCCTTCAACTAGATAGCCTCCTTCGCAACCTCTGTTGGATCCATATACTTTGCCTCGGTAGTAGAGAGCACCGTCACTGACTGTAGTATAGACCTCCAGCAGACCGGTCCTTCTACACACTTGAACACGTATCCTGTGGTAGACCTCTCTTGTCAAGATCCGTTGCATAGTCTGAATCAGAATATCCCATGATATTGATATCTCCCTTCTCCCTAGCAAATAAGATCCATCTGTCTGCACTGCCCTTCAAATACCTTAAGATCCACTTGACCGCTTGCCAATGGACCTTTCCCAGATTCGATATGAATCTAGACACAATGCTCACCGCCTGTGCCAGATCTGGCCTCATGCAAACTAGCGCATACATAAGACATCTTACCGCACTAGCGTATGGTGTATTCTGCATCTCCTGGATCTCATTCTCCGTATAGGACACTGTCTCTTGCTCAGAACAAATTACGAAACCAATGGAGTAGAGGTTGCCTTTGCATCCTTCATCTCAAACCTCTTAAGAACCTTTCAAATATAGGTTTCTTGAGACAACCAGGGCTTCCTGGCCTTTCTGTCCCTCCTAATCTCCATGTCGAGAATCTTCCTCGCATTCCCGAGATCCTTTATTTTGAACTCCCATTTCAACATTTTCTTGAGTTCGATTATCTTACTCTTGTCATGACATGCGATGAGCTTATCGTTGGCATAGAGCATCAATGTCACAGTCTCTCCATCCTCAAAGGTGCGAGTGTAGACGCAACAGTCATATATCCCCCTCGAGTAACCGATCTCTACCATGAATGAGTCGAAGCGCTTGTACCACTGCCTTGGTGACTGCTTGAGTCTGTAGATTGACTTCTTCAGTCTGCACATGTGGTTCTCCTTGCCTTCTTCAATGAACCTATCCGACTGTGACATGTAGATCTCCTCATCGAGATCCCCGTAAAGAAACACCATATTCATGTCCATCTGCTCTAGCTCCATATCACGATAAGCAACCTGAGCTAGTGGCAATCTAATAGAGTTATGCTTGACTACGGAAAAGAAGATCTCCTCATAGTTAATTCCTTTCTACTGAGCAAACCCCTTTGCAACCAAACGTGTCTTGAACTTGGGGTCTTCATTCTGCATACCCTCCTTCTTCTTGAGAACCCACCATAAACTTATGATCTTCTTTCCCTTGGGTCTCGAAACTAACACCCAAATGGAGTTCTTGTGGAGACTGTTCATCTCATCCTTCATCGCCTTCATCCAGCCTTACCCTTCGTTGTTCGCTGCAGCCTCATCATAGCTTGCTGGATCATCTCCACTGATGATGAAGCATAACAAGCCTCATCACCCCAATCGTATCTTTGAGGCGGTTTGATGGACCTTTTCGACTTTCTCAAAGCCATGCATGTAGGCTCTACCTGAACCTGTACCGGAGCCTTCACCTAAGTCTCTACCGGTGTCTACATCTACTGATCCTTGTCCACATCACCCTTCGGATGTGCTAACTGCTTCACCCATGTCTGTCAAAATAACTGGAACCTCTGTAGCAGTCTTCTTTCTCTGACTTGATTTTGCCGCATCGACCTTCGCTTCTACTATAGGCATGGTCGTATCGTCAAAGATGACATCTATGCTAATGATCTTCTTTTGGTTTTTTGGATCCCACAACTTGAAATCCTTCACACCTTGTTTAAAGCCCAGGAACAGGCACTCCTGTGACTTTGGCTTCAACTTGTTCCTCTCATCGCTCGGGATGAGAGCGAACGCCTTGCATTCGAAACACCTTTATCACGGAAATATTCACGTCTTTTCTAGACCATATCTCCTTGGCACACTTGAATTCCAATAGCATCGAGGGAGATCAATTAATCAAATAGCATGCATGGTTAACCAACTCTACCCAAAAGGACTTGGGCAGATTTGCATGCATTCGCATGCACCTCTGTTTCTCCATGAGAGTCATGTTCATCCTTTCTGCAGTGCTATTCTGTTGAGGGATCTTCTTCACCGTGAAGTGTCTGACAATGCCCTAATGCTGATAGAACTCGATGAACCTTCCATCCTTATATTCACCTTCGTTGTCACTCCTTAAGTACTTGATCTTCCTCCTGTCAGGTTTTCCACTGCTGCCTTCCAAGTTTTGAACTCATCAAACATCTTGGACTTCACGCGTATAAGTAGACCCAAACCTTACGAGAGTATTCATCTAGGAACGTGGTAAAGAATCATGCTCCGCCATGCGAACGAGTCAGAGTTGGTCCCCAAACATCGGAGTGAATGTAGTTAATAGCGCCCTTCATCCTTTTTTCAGTAGAAGCCAACTTGAACGAAAACTTGGACTGCTTCTCCATAAAGTATGATCGGCACAACTCCAATTTGCACTTGTCTACACCTTTCAACAGCTTCCTTCTGTGTAGTTCCTGCAGCCCCTTCTCGCTCATGTGGCCTAGCCTCTGATGCCATAGTAAGGCCGGATCTTGTTTTAAACTGACGTTTGTGGAGACTGCTGCTCCACCCAAGACTGTACTCCTAGATAATTTGTACAAATTGTTCGCCTGCCTTTCTCCTCTTATCACCACCAGTGATCCCTTAGTAACGTTGATCTTCCCATCTCCCGATGAGTAGGTGTACCCGTTTGCATCCAGAGTACCTAAGGAAATAAGGTTCTTCTTGAGAGCTGGAACGTGCCTTACGCTTCCGAGCAAATGAATCGTGCCGTCGTTCATCTTCAATCTAACTGTTCCCATGCCTACCACCTTGCAAGAGATGTCGTTCCCCATAAGAACTTTGCCTCAATTCTCAATTTTTCCCTGCGTTTGTGTCGAACCAATCCCTGTTTGCACACATATGGAACGTACAACCACTGTCAAGGATCCACTGATATGAGAATTTACCAGAGGATATGAAGAGCAACTCGCCATCGCCATTCTGCAAAACGACACCCGCTGTGTCGGAGTTCTCTGTCTTCTTCCCCTTTTCCTTCACCTCATCTTGTAACTCGAAGCAATGTCTCTTGATGTGGCCTTTCTTCTCATAGTGATAGCACTTTAGATTCTTCAATCGTCCCTTGGACATCGAATGGCTCTTATCTCGGCTCTGGCTTCTGGCATGCCGATCCTTCGATAAGCCTTAGAGCTGATAAGAGCTCTTCACAACAAATTCTGCACCCTTCGCATCTTCTCCCATATTCTTGCATATCTTTGCATAGGAGATGATTGCCTGAACGACCTTCTCAAACTTGAGAGTTTCCTTGTTGAACATCAGGATGGTCCTAAAGTGCTTGTAGGACGGTGGAAGAGACCATAGTAAGAGCAGTGCCTTGCCATCTTTTTCATACTTCACCTCTACCCGCAAAAGATCTGAAATACACTGGTTGAACGGTTCAAGTGCTCCATCAGATCCCCGTCTTCATCCATACGCAAATTGTATAGTTCATCCTTCAAGAACAATCTATTCGAGAGGGATTTTTCCATATACAACGACTGCAACTTATCCCAAGTACATTTAGCTGACGTTTCCTCCATGAAACTATAAATGATGTCATCCGACATATGAAGCTCTATGGAACTCATCGCCTTCTAATCAGCTTTCGCTCAGGCTTCAGTTGTCGTCTCCTTCGGTGTATGCTCTTTGCCCATAATGCACATGAGGAGATCTTGCTGTATCAAGATATTTCTCATCTTCCTCTACCATAGCGTGAAATTGATCTTTCCGTCGAACGGCTTGAGATCAATCCTCATACTACCCATGGTGGTCTTCTCTTCGGTCATCTCTGACAGAGCAGATGCAAAACCCTCAAAAACCTTTGTTCTAATACCAGTTGTTGGCACGGAACACCTCAGACGAGGTCTCGATCCGCCGCCTCACGCTAGCGGAATCGATCTAGGATTTTTGGATCTCTAATAATCCGAAGAGAAGGATCGAATCCACCAAAAACGATCCAATAATTATAGAGAAAATAAAGCAAAGAAACAATCCACATGACACAAAAGGATTTGATCATGCAGTTCAGAAATCCTTACCTCTGCGGGTGTCGGTCACCGCCCTTGGAGCAATGGAATTAGATCTTGGAGTTTGAAACCCTCTTCTTCTTCCTCGCTCCACCAGACCTCAAGGAGATCAATCTCCTCTCAAGATCCATGATCTTCTTCGTCTCTCAAACACAAACGACAAGCCCGAAGAAATACCCTAAAATGGGCCGTCAAACACAATGACAACGTCTTACAAAACCTAGGGTTAAAACCCTATTTAAAACCCCACAAATTGGTGCAAAATCACATCCAACGTGGGCACGATTCGTGCCTGGTGCCCAGGGCACCGCCAAGGGCGCCAATCCTGGAGTCGACAGAAAAATCGTCGAAAAGCTAGCGCCCAGGGCGCCACCAACCTGGAGAGTGGCGCCCTGAGAGCCACACATTGGGCACCCTAGGCGCCAACCCGAGAGGGTGGTGCTTGTCAGTGCATGGGCGCCACACACATGGCGCCCAGGGCGCCAGCCCTCTGATGGGCATGCCCAGAGCCTCCTATCGCGCTCCGTCTTCACCGAAACTGAGCCAAACTCCGACAATCTTCAACGCACGAGAAGGTGATGCACAAGAACAGAGATAGATACAAGACTGAGAAAAAGGGGTTCATGGAACTGGATGAGGTCGAGGACAAGCACGTTTGTTATTGATCATGCAAAGCAAACCAACCCCGTGCCTGCCGCCTATCGCCCTGAGGAGATCGGTTCAGGTGCACATTCACCGCAAAGATACTTACCATCTCTACACTAGCTATATGTTGCTGACAGATAACGGTAAACCTGAAAGCTTTCATGAAGCAGTTTAGTTGGATACAAAGGGTGAGTGAGAGCACGGTAAACCTGAAAGCTTTCATGAAGCAGTTTAGTTGGATACAAAGGGTGAGTGAGAGCACGCCATAGAAGAGGAGATGTCATCTCTTTACATCAAAAAGACATGGGATCTGATGACTTTATCGAAGGGGAAGAAGGCTTTACAAAACAAGTAGGTCTAGAGGTTGAAGGAAGAACAAGACGGTTCAAAGGGCTGCAAAGCAAGGCTCGTGGTCAAAGGGTTTGATAAAAAACAAGGTGTTGACTATACAAAGATCTTTTTATCGGTGGTCAAGCTGACGACCACTTGGACGGTGTTGAGCATGGTAGTGGCACAGGACCTACATCTGGACCAGTTGGATGTGAAGATGAGTTTCTTCATAGAGACCCTGATGAAGATATTTACATGGTATAACCATAGGGCTTTCAAGTAAAGGGCAAGAAAGGCAAAATCTATAAGTTGAAGAAAAGCATATATGGACTGAAGCAAGCTATACGACAATGGTATCACAAATTTGATGGCTTCATGTTTTAGGAGTGGATACAAGAGATGTCACTCAGATTACTATTGTTACTTCAAGAGGTTTCGTGATAACTTTATCGTCCTCTTGTTGTTTATCGATGATATACTGGTTGTTGGAGCGAACACGGAGAAGATCAAGAAGCTTAAGCAGATGTTGTCTGAGGAGTTCATGATAAAGGATTTGGGCCCTTAGAAGTAGATCCATGGCATGCGGATCAACAGAGACAAAAGAAAATGGGTGTTAACATTGTCGCATGAGGACTACATCAAGAAGGTTCTGAGGCAATTTGCTATGGCGAAGCAAAACCAGTTAACACTCTAATTGTGAGTCACTCCAAGCTATCGAAGGAGTGTGCGAAGACACATGCAGAGAAGGAATGCATAGCAAAGGTTCCCTACTGTTCAACGGTTGGGAGTCTTATATACGAAATGGTTTGTATGAGACCGGATATAGCACAAGCAATGAAAGTTGTCAGGCGGTACATGGAACAACCCCGGACCGGAGCATTGACGAGTTGTAAATTGGATATTCAAATATCTGTGAGAAACATCCAAGTTGGCTTTGAACTATAGAGGATCAAAGATCAAGCTATGGGATTATGTGGATTTAGATCTAGGTGAAGATCTGGACAGAGGAAAGAGCACGACGGGCTACATGTTTACGTTGGAAAGTGGAGCCATCAGTGGGTTCCACAATTAATAAAGATCGTGGATCTTTCTGCTGCCAAGACAAAGTATGTTGCTACTTTAGACGCCTACAAGGAGATGGTATGGTTGTATAATCTATTGCAAGAATACAACAGGTTGTGTAGCAATAACCAAAGCACCATCTATCTCGCAAAGAATTTTATCTTCCATAAAAGAACAAAAATATTGATATAAAGTTTCACTTTATTGATCCTTATTAGAAAACAATGTGCTGAAGCTGAAGAAGTTATATACGAGCAAAAATCCGATTGATATATTGTCCCGGTGAGAAAGCTGAACGCCTGTTCGACTTCCATCAGTCTAAGGTGATAGATCAGACTTTCATGACTTGCTGCTGCTGAGGAGTTACCGCCACTATCAAATTGTTGATCGAAGAACTGAAGAATCGATATATATATATATATATATATATATATATATGTCTGTTAGGTTGCGCTATGTGCACAGCACAACTTAACCGTTGCCGGCCGTCCGATTGGCTTGAATCGGACGGCACAAATCCTTTACGCCCCGGTTAAAAGCTTTAACCGTTCGATCGAATGATCGAACGGATGACATCCGTGACATCTCATTCGAATAGGACAAAAAAAATGATTGCGTTGACCCGATTTTTTGTCCTATTCGAATGAGATGTCACGGATCTCATCCGTTCGATCATTCGATCGAACGGTTAAAGCTTTTAACCGGGGCGGAAAGGATTTGTGATGACTGATTCATGCCAATCGGACGGCCGGGAACGGTTAAAGCTTTTAACCGGGCAGAAAGGGTTTGTGCCGTCCGATTCACACCGATCGGACGACCGGCATTCCGCAGGGCACTTTCTCCGGGGCAGCGCACAGCGCAACCTAACAGACCTCATATAGATCTGTTAGGTTGCGCTGTGCGCTGCCCCAGAGGAAATGCGCTGTGGAATGCCGGCCGTCCGATCGGTGTGAATCGGACGGCACAAACCCTTTCTGCCCGGTTAAAAGCTTTAACCGTTCCCGGCCGTCCGATTGGCTTAAATCGGACGGCACAAATCCTTTACGCCCCAGTTAAAATCTTTAACCGTTCAATCGAATGATCGAACGGATGCGATCCGTGACATCTCATTCGAATAGGACAAAAAAATGATTGCGTTGATCCGATTTTTTGTCCTATTCGAATGAGATGTCACAGATCTCATCCTTTCGATCATTCGATAGAATGGTTAAAGCTTTTAACCGGAGCGGAAAGGATTTGTGCCGTCCGATTCACGCCAATAGGACGGTCGGGAATGGTTAAAGCTTTTAACGGAGCGGAAAGGGTTTGTGCCGTCCGATTCACACCGATCAGACGGCTGGCATTCCGCAGGGCACTTCCTCCGGGACAGCACACAACGCAACCTAACAGACCTCATATATAGGTCTGTTAGGTTACGTTGTGGGTTGCCCCGGAGGAAGTGCACTGCGGAATGCCGGCCGTCCGATCGGTGTGAATCGGACGGCACAAACCCCTTCCGCCTGGTTAAAAGTTTTAACCATTCCCGGTCGTCCGATTGGCTTGAATCATACGGCACAAATCCTTTACACCCCGGTTAAACGATTTAACCGTTCGATCGAATGATCGAACGGATGAGATCCGTGACATCTCATTCGAATAGGACAAAAAAAATGATTGCGTTGACCCGATTTTTTGTCCTATTCGAATAAGATGTCACAGATCTTATCCGTTCGATCATTCGATCGAACGGTTAAAGCTTTTAACTGGGGCGGAAAGGATTTGTGCCATCCGATTCATGCCAATCGGACGACTGGGAACGGTTAAAGCTTTTAACCGGGCGAAAAGGGTTTGTGCCGTCCGATTCACACCGATCTGACGGCCAGCATTCCGTAGCGCACTTCCTTCGGAGCAGTGCACAAATCCGGAGGAAGTGCACTGCGGAATGCCGGCCGTCCGATCGGTGTGAATCGGATGGCACAAACACTTTCCGCCAGGTTAAAAGTTTTAATCGTTCTCGGCCGTCCGATTGGCTTGAATCGGACAGCACAAATCCTTTACGCCCCGGTTAGAAGCTTTAACTGTTCGATCAAATGACCGAATGGATGTGATCCGTGACTTCTCATTTGAATAGGACAAAAAAAATGATTGCGTTGACCCGATTTTTTGTCCTATTCGAATGAGATGTCACGGATCTCATCCGTTCGATCATTCGATCGAACGGTTAAAGTTTTTAACCAGGGAGGAATGAATTTGTGCCGTCCGATTCACGCCAATCGGACGGTCGGAAACAGTTAAAGCTTTTAACCGAGCAGAAAGGGTTTGTGCCGTCCGATTCACACCGATCGGATGGCCGACATTCTGCAGGGCACTTCCTCCGGGGCAGCGCACAACGCAACCTAACAAACCTATATATGAGGTCTGTTAGGTTGCGTTGTGCGCTGCCCTGGAGAAAGTGCACTGCGGAATATCGGTCGTCCGATCGGTGTGAATCGGACGGCACAAACCCTTTCCGCCCGGTTAAACGTTTTAACCATTCCCGGCCGTCCGATTGGCTTGAATCGGATGGCACAAATCCTTTACGCCCCGGTTAAAAGCTTTAACCGTTCGATCGAATGATCGAACGGATGAGATCCGTGACATCTCATTCGAATAGGACAAAAAAAAGATTGCGTTGACCCGATTTTTTGTCCTATTCAAATGAGATCTCACGGATGTCATCCGTTCGATCTTTCGAGAGAGAGAGAGAGGTTTGTTAGGTTGCACTGTGCGCTGCCTCGGAGGAAGTGCCCTGCGGAATACCGGTCGTCCGATCGGTGTGAATCGGACGGCACAAACCCTTTCCACCCGGTTAAAAGCTTTAACCGTTCCCGGCCATCCGATTGACGTGAATCGGATGTCACAAATCCTTTCTGCCCCGGTTAAAAGCTTTAACCGTTCGATCGAAAGATCGAATGGATGAGATCCGTGACATCTCATTCGAATAGGACAAAAAATCGGGTCAACGCAATCTTTTTTTTTGTCCTATTCGAATGAGATGTCACGGATCTCATCCGTTCGATCATTCTATCGAACGGTTAAAGCTTTTAACCGGGGCGTAAAGGATTTGTGTCGTCCGATTCATGCCAATCGGACGGCCGGGAACGGTTAAAACTTTTAACCGGGCAGAAAGGGTTTGTGCCGTCCGATTCACACTGATCGGACGACTGGCATTTCGCAGCGCACTTCCTCCGGGGTAGCGCACAGCGCAACCTAACAGACCTATATATATATATATATATATATATATATATATATATATATATATATATATATATATATATATATATATATATAGGGTCAGGATCGGATGACCCAACAAATAACCCAGCGCCATTTGATACACCTAGAGGTTTTAGAATGGGCTATTTTTTGCAGACATATTGTCTATGGTATGTTGATCATCCTAAAAAAAAATCAGCAAATTCCAAAACCTCTATGTGCATCAAATGCGATCTTCAAATCAACGGTTAAAATTAACAGTAAAAAACCGTTGATTTGAAGAGCGCATTTGATGCACCTAGAGGTTTTAGAATGGGCTGATTTTTTGTGAGGATGATCAACATACCATAGACAACATGTCTACAAAAAATCAGCTCATTCTAAAACCTCTAGGTGCATCAAAGGGTGTTGGGTTATTGTTGGGTCAGTCGATCCCGACCCATATATATATATATATATATATATATATATATATATATATATATATATATATATATATATATATATATATATATATATATATATATATATATAGAGAGAGAGAGAGAGAGAGAGAGAGAGAGAGAGAGAGAGAGAAATGCTATAATGCGGCATGTGGTAAGTGCGGCACCTACCGCATGCCGTCTGATGCATCGCTGCGTGCATGCGATGCACGCAGCGCGTGCATTAGACGGCTGTGGTGCGGTGCCGCACGTACCGCATGCATATATATATATATATATATATATATATATATATATATATATATATATATATATATATATATATATATATAGCCTATTCTTGGAGTGCCCCCAGAGTATCGGGAGCTTGGGCAAAATCGATACTAGAAGGAATTTGGCACACAGAGTCAATACCCGGGTGAAATCCAACGTTGCTCTGGCGAACCCGACCTAGAGCCAAAGAAGTCTGCCTATAGGGTTGGCGCCTGGGTGAATATAGTCGGTGCCCAGGCGAAATCCCTGCTAAAAGAACTTACGCGCTCTTGGGGGCCAGCACCCGGGCGAACTCTGCTGAAGCCCGGTTGCACGCAGTGCAGTAACCAAATGGGTTTTGGGTTTGCTATATTTAAGGTCTTTTGAGCCATCATTCATTGTAAGATTGGGGAGAAATTTGTAGAGTTTGGAGAGCAGCAAGGAGAGGCGAAGAGTTTACAAATATCAAAGAGATCATTGGTGTGTGTCATTCTCCTGTAAGATCGGGATGGAGACTTGTTTCTTGCGATCACGATTCTCAAATATAGTGAAGCACATGTTCTCGATGCTGGACTTAAGCAATTAAGTATTATTGTACCAAGATAAATCTGTGTGTCGTCTGCACGTTTTCTCTTGTTTGTTTTCTTCCATAGATTGTTAGACCTCAGTCTGTGCCTAATATACTACACTCTCGACAACATTCTTTTCATACATTAACTTTGAAATATTTTCTCTTACTGTACCATATATTCTCTCTACACGCAATATCCTCTGTCTACAACACTCTCTATAACATTATTTGTCTTAAATATTGCTCTCTACAATACTTTCTATATAATATCCTAATCAAAGCAATGTCCCTTACAATATCCTCTTCTTAACCCTCTATACTCCGTATGCCTATTCTACTCCTATAATCCAATGTATATTTTGGTGTGTTTCTCAAATCAATGATCACCTCTTTAGGTATGATAGAGTATGAGTTCTCCTCCAGTCGGTCGGCTCTGTTTGTGGGCCCGATGTCCATCACAGCCGCACAATGATTGGCGACCCAAAAAGTTAATCAGCGGCTGTGTGCCGTTGTGATTCGCACTTGGCCACCGAAAGGGGCCGACTGACTGGAGAGGATCCGAACGCATTGAGTATGCATTCTTGCTGATGTTTGTGCAGTTTAGGGTCAATGATTGTAGTCGAGACTGTTGGTGGGTAGGACTAGGGGTGTGCAGGATCCAAACCAAACCTACCAAGCCAAACCAAACCAACTGATTTTAATCGGTTTCGACACACTCAATGGATCGGATTGTTTAAAAACCGACATGATTGGATCGGTTGATGGATTTGTAAATTTAAAGCCGACGTAAACCGGCTTTATATATATATATATATATATATATATATATATATATATATATATATATATATATATATATATATATATATATATATATATATATATATATATATATATAGAGAGAGAGAGAGAGAGAGAGAGAGAGAGAGAGAGAGGGCTGGGTTCCTATGACATGTCATAGGGAGTACCCTATGACATATGGTGAATTAGTAATGCTAGAATGTTTAGAATGTGTTGAATTTTTTTGAGGGTGATCACCTTACCTTAGATAGAATGTCCACAAAAAATCAAAGCATTCTAAAACTTGTTGGGGCATCAAATATTAGAAGCTTTATCGGCCATCCATTTTAACCGTTAAATTGAAAATCATATTTGATGCCTCTAGAAGTTTTAGAATGAACCGATTTTTTGCGGGGGTCCTATCTAAGATAGGGTGATCATCCTCATAAAAATTCAGAACATTCTAAATATTCTAGGGTTACTAACTCACCATATGTCATAGGGCACTCCCTATGACATGTCATAGGAACTCATTTCCCATATAGAGGGCTGGGTTCCTATGACATGTCATAGGGAGTACCCTATGACATATGGTGAATTAGTAATGCTAGAATGTTTAGAATGTCTAAAACTTGTTGGGGCATCAAATATTAGAAGCTTTATCGGCCATCCATTTTAACCGTTAAATTGAAAATCATATTTGATGCCTCTAGAAGTTTTAGAATGAACCGATTTTTTGCGGGGGTCCTATCTAAGATAGGGTGATCATCCTCATAAAAATTCAGAACATTCTAAATATTCTAGGGTTACTAACTCACCATATGTCATAGGGTACTCCCTATGACATGTCATAGGAACTCATTTCCCATATATATATATATATATATATATATATATATATATATATATATATATATATATATATATATATATATATATATATATATATATATATATATATATATATATATATATATATATATATATATATATATATATATATATATATATATATATAGGGTCAGGATCGGATGACCCAGCAAATAACCCAGCACCCTTTGACGCACCTAGAGGTTTTAGAATGGGTTGATTTTTTGTAGGCATGTTGTCTATGGTATGTTGATCATCCTCACAAAAAATTAGCCAATTCAAAAACCTCTAGGTGCATCAAATGCGTTCTACAAATCAACGATTAAAATTGATAATAAAAAACCGATGATTTGAAGAACGCATTTGATGCACCTAGAGGTTTTAGAATGGGTTGATTTTTTGTGAGGATGATCAACATACCATAGACAACATGTCTATAAAAAATGAGGCCATTCTAAAATCTCTAGGTGCATCAACGGGTGCTGGGTTATTAATGGGTCAAAATTTGATGGATCAGCCGATCTCGACCCATATATATATATATATATATATATATATATATATATATATATATATATATATATATATATATATATATATATATATATATATTATCGTACGATACGCGATACGTATCGTACGATACGTTTCGATATAGCATTAAAACGATACATATCGGATGTATGTATCGCAGATTTACTGTATCGTACGATACATACATCCGTATCGTACGATACAGTATGTATCGTACGATACGTCCGATACATACGATACGGAGTCAATCGGGGTTTAAAACTGTTTTTTTTTTTGGACCGGTTGAACCAACAGGTTTTATCGGGATTTAAAGGGTTTTTTTTTGGACCGGTTGAACCAAACATGGTTCAGTCCCTGATTATAAATCACAGAGGGTTTGGGGTCTCATTTTTTTTATCGGGGATTTCTGGGGTTTCGACGGGCAACCGCACGGGAGGACCGCACGGGAGGAACGCAGGATTGCTCCCCTGTTTCCCTGTTTCGACGGGCGACGGCACGGGAGGAACGCAGGATTGCTCCCCTGTTTCGACGGGCAACGGCACGGGAGGACGCAGGAGGGCTACTCCCCTGTTCCTCCGACAGGGCTGCTCCCCTGTTCCTCCGACAGGGTTCCTCCACTGTTTTAGCGCAGAACTGAGGAACGCAGGAGGGTTCCTCCCCTGTTTCGACAGCCGACGGTAGGGTTGGGGTCTCTTATCTCTGCTGCCCGCTTTCTCATCTGCTCTGGTGTCCGTTGCCTCTCTGTGAGCTCCTCTCTTATATCCTCTGTTTTTTTTTTCCCTCTGTTTTAAATACTTCAATTGCTGATGGTATTTTTTTGTTGATGCACTTAAAACTACATTGACAAACCTGATTGAAAAAATATCAAATTAGTGACACAAATAATAAGAATCTGAAATTACATAGCAAATAAATGTTTGATTGTATCTCAAAGACTGAAATTATAAAGCATCTGTTCATCTAAAAATGGCATTAGAGTTTGTAAACTTTTGATTCCACATATGTTCATCTAAAATGGCAGGGGTTGTTAAGTGGTAAATTGTAATGCTTTGATCTTTTGATTTTGCTTGCATGATAAACTTGTAAATTGTAATGCTTTTGATTTTAATTTTGTTTTCATATGATATTTTCATGCAGTGAATTGTTGCTAAAATGGTTGACAAGGGTAAGGCAAAGAATAAAGGTCATGATGAAACATGGGATCATTGTGAAAAAATTGAAGAAGGCAAGAATAGAAGATTGACGCTTAAATGTAAGCATTGTGGAAATGCTTATTGGGGTGGTATTTCTAGAATGAAACACCACTTAGCACGCACAAGAAAAGATGTTGCCGCATGCACAAAAATCCTGATGAGGTTTTTTATCTGTTCAAAGCTTGGTTAGATGAGTAAAAAGAAGAAGGATGACGATGATTTTGTAGATTTGGATGAAGATTCTACACAAGTTGTAAGTGGTGGAAATAAGAAATTATGATGGATGCTTTTCTTGGTTATGGGCAAAAGAAACCGGCACAAAGTTCCCAAACTACTTTGAATACTATGTGGAAGAAGGGCGACCGAGAGAAAGTATGTTTGGATATTTGTCGGTGTTTGTATGCAAATGAACTTCCATTCAATTTGGTTAAAAGTTCTTACTTCAAATCAATGATGGAGTCCGTTGCTTCTTTTGGACCGGGATCGAAACTTCCTTCATATCATGAAGTGCGAACTACTTTTTTGAAAAAGGAAGTTGAAACCATTAATTTGGAATTAATAGAAAAATATAAAGTGGAGTTGGAAAAGAACAGGGGTGCACTCTTATGTCTGATGGATGGACCGATGGGAAAAGTAGGTCTATTACTAATTTTCTTGTGAATAGTCATAGAGAGACTGTTTTTCTTAAATCCATTGACACTTCTGATATTTCAAAGAATGCGGATAATTTGTTTGAGCTTCTTGATTCAATGGTTGAAGAAATCGGCGAAGAAAATGTTGTGCAGGTTGTAACCGATAGTGCCGCAGCATATGTAAAAGCCGGTGAGTTGTTGATGGAGAAGAGGAAGAAGTTGTTTGGTCCCATGTGCTGCACATTGCTTGGATCTTGTATTGTCCGACATTGGTGACTTGCCAACTCATTTGGATACGGTGACAAAAGCAAGGAAAATTACTGTTTATATCTATAGGCATTCATGGGTTTGAACCTCATGAGGAAGCACACGAAGGGGAGAGATTTGGCTAGAGCTGGTGTCACAAGATTTGCTACATCATATTTGACACTTAGAAGCATTCAAAAGGTAAAGATTGGGCTTTAGAGCAATGTTTGGATCTCAAGAATGGCAAAGAAGTCAATATGCAAAGATGACCGATGGAATGAAGATACAAGAGATTATTTTGGGCCGACCATAAATTTTGGCCAGCAATCAAATATTGCCTTAAATGTGTGCTTCCATTGGTGAAAGTGTTAAGGCTTGTCGATGGAGATGCAAAGCCGGCCATGGCTATATTTATGAAGCGATGGATAAGGCAAAGGAGCAAATTGTAAAAAATTTTAATCAAGTAAAGAAGAGGTACAACCCAATTTGGGAAATTATGATCGAAGATGGGACATGCAGTTGCATAGGCCACTTCATGCAGCTGGATATTTCCTCAATCCAAGGTAAGTTTTGTTAAATTTAATAGCTTGCAAATAGCTAATAGTTTTTTTGTTTTATTGAATCATCCATTTCTATAATCGTTCACATTTGTTTACTTTCTACATTCTAGGTTTCACTATTCTGATTCCTTTTATGCTGACTATGAGATAAAGATGGGGCTTTATGAGACTATTCAAAGGATGTGTACATCTCCTATTTTGAGGGATAAGATTGATAAACAATTGGACATGTTCCACAATGCCGAGAAGATGTTTGGTATGGATATAGCCATTCAAATGAGGGACAAGAAACAACCGGGGTAAAATATAAAGTGTGCTTATTTTATAGTTGAGTAGGCTTGATCAATATTTGACATTTTTATTGATGATTTTTCATACTTATAGCTTTGTGGTGGGAGTCGTTTGGAGGAGGATGCAAGGATCTTCAAACTTTAGCGATTCACATTCTAAGCTTGACTTGTTAGTTGCTACAGGTTGTGAAAAAAACTGGAGCACATTCGATCAGGTACAGTCATGCTAACTAGATCATGTGATAATATGTTCATTCCAAAAGAAGGGATGAATATCTATATTCATATTTTAAATTTTTTTAATAGGTGCATTCTAAAAGAAGAAATCGTTTGGAGCAACAAAGATTGAATGCCTTAGTGTTTGTGAAGTACAACCTTCAATTGGAGGCTAGGCACAAGAAAAGGTTGGAACAAAATGATTCATATGATCCTATTTGTCTATCAGATATGGAATCTGATGATGAATGGATCACTGAGAAGGAAAATCCATGCCTACTTGAGGATAATTCATGGATGGATGTACATGAGTGTTTTGAGATACAAGGGGAGGGGGGAAATAGTAAAAAGAGAAAGAGAGGTTAGTTGTAGAACATTTTAAAATTACTTAATTGTAAATCATAATCTAACTTCTATATATGATTCTTAATACATGTTTGGATGTTCCTTCTTTCTAGGGCCAAGAGATCTAAGTTCACAAAGGAAGGCCAAAGGAAAGAAGAAAGTAGATGACTATGAAGAGGAAGATGTGATTGAAGATGAAGAATTAGATGAAGAAGAGGTAGAAGAGGAAGATGACGAAGAACCAAGTGACGATAACGAATTATCTAGCGATGATGATGATCAAATTGGAGATGGCGATGAAGATTGAAGAATGAAGCTATCTACTACTTTTTGAGTTTTTGTTTAGTGACTTTTGTCTTAATTGCCTATTTTCATAGATCATAGATCAATGGATCATACTTGTATATGGTTTCTTTTTGATACAAGTATTGACTTCTTGTTTTTTGAATAGGAAAAAATTAAGTTTGATGTGAAATGAAAAGCAATATCTTACTTTCTACTCTGACTTTCTTATATTTAATGCTCTAGTATCATGTTATTTATTATGTCCATATATAAATATATATTTTTAGGACAATATATTAAAATTTGACTGTATCTTACGATACACGATATGACAACCTTGTATATATATATATATATATATATATATATATATATATATATATATATATATATATATATATATAGTATAATATATATATATATTATATATATATATATATATATATATATATATATATATTTATATATATATATATATATATTATATATATATATATATATATATATATATATATATATATATATATATATATATATATATATATATATATAGGGGTATGCTATGCCGCGGCATTCGGTACGTGTGGCACCGCACCGCAGCCGTCTGATGCACGCGCTGTGTGCATCGCATGCACGCAGCGGTGCATCAGACGGCATGCGGTAGGTGCCGCACTTACCGCATGCCGCATTGAAGCATTTCTCTCTCTTTTTCTCTCTCTCTCTCTCTCTCTCTATATATATATATATATATATATATATATATATATATATATATATATATATATATATATAGAGAGAGAGAGAGAGAGAGAGAGAGAGGAATGGGATGCTGCCTATCAAAGCAGCGTTTTTTGCTGCTTTGATACATTGTTTGACCATCCTAGAAGTTTTGGAATTTGATGAAATTTGGTGAGGGTGTTGTCCTAGGGTAAGATGATCATCCTCACAAATTTTCATCAAATTCCAAAACTTCTAAGATGGTCAAATGGTCGAAGCAAAATCTGCAAAATCTGCAGTCATCGTTAAAATCTGCAGATTTTGCTTCGACCATTTGACCCTCTTAGAAGTTTTGGAATTTGATGAAAATTTGTGAGGATGATCATCTTACCCTAGACAACACCCTCACCAAATTTCATCAAATTCCAAAACTTCTAGGATGGTCAAACAATGTATCAAAGCAGCAAAAAACGCTGCTTTGATAGGCAGCATCCCATTCCTCATATATATATATATATATATATATATATATATATATATATATATATATATATATATATATATATATATATATATATATATATATTATATATATATATATATATAATATATATATATATATATATATATATATATATATATATATATATATATATATATATATATATATATATATATATATATATATATATATATATATATATATATATATATATATATATATATATATATATATATATATATATATATATATATATGGGGAGGGTTACTTTTACTCATGGTCTCTTACTCATATAGATACCTATGATCCGGGCCGTCCATTAGATCCTGACGTACGATTTGGATTAGATGGGGGGTTAAAGCAATGGTGTCCGCATTAAATGCGGGGCTTTTAATACGTGATTTTAATACGGGCATTTAATGCGAACACCATTGCTTTAACTCCCCATCTAATCCGAACCGTACATCGGGATCTAATGGACGGCCCGTATCATAGGTAACTATATGAGTAAGAGGCCATGGTAAGTGCGGCACCACACCGCAGCCGTATGATGCACCCGCTGTGTGCATCGCATGTACACAGCAGTGCATCAGACGGTTATAGTGCAGTGCCGCACTTACCGCATGCCGCATTATAGCATGCCCTATATATATATATATATAGAGAGAGAGAGAGAGAGAGAGAGAGAAATGATAAAATGCGGCCCGCACGCAGCGGTGCATCAAGCGGCTGCGGTGCGACGCCGCACGCACCTCACGCCGCAGCCTAACACGCCTCTCTCTCTCTCTCTCTCTATATATATATAATATATATATATATATATATAATATATATATATATATATATATATATATATATATATATATATATATATATATATATATATATATATATATATATATATAATATATATATGGGAAAAGGGATGCTGGACCTGAGGTGCAGCGTCGTTGCTGCACCTCATGCATTGTTTTACCTACCTAGAAGTTTTGGAATTTGATGAAATTTGGTGAGGGTGTTGTCTAGGGTAAAAATGATCATCCTCGCCAATTTTTATCAAATTCCAAAACTTCTAGGGGGTCAAATGATCGAAGCAAAATCAGCCGTCCACAGTCACCGTTAAAATCTGTAGATTTTACTACAACCATTTGATCCCCCTAGAAGTTTTGGAATTTGATAAAAATTTGTGAGGATGATTATCTTACCTTAGTCAACACCCTCACCAAATTTTATCAAATTCTAAAACCTCTAGGTAGGTAAACAAGCGAGAGGTGCAGCGTTGTTGCTGCACCTCGGGTGCATGCTATAATGCGGCATGCGGTAAGTGCGACATATCACTACAACAGTCTGATGCACCGCTGCGTGCATGTGATGCACACAGTGGGTACATCAGACGGCTGCGGTGTGGTGTCACACTTACGGCATGCCGCATTATAGCATGCCCCTATATATATATATATATATATATTCTATATATATATATATATATATATATATATATATATATATATATATATATATATATATATATAGGGGGTGGGATCCGTTGACAACCCAAAAATGGGAGGTAAATTTACCTCCCACTTATAACTCGCCATAATCGTTGGTTAGAGGTTTTCGAATTTGTTAATTTTTTGTGAGGATGATCAACATGGCATGTTGATCATCCTCACAAAAAATCAGCAAATTCTGAAACTTATAAGGGCGTCAAATGTGTTATTCAAATTAACGGTTCAAATAGACGGTTCTGAAACATTTGATTCAATCGGTACCCTTAGAAGTTTCAGATTTTATTTATTTTTTGTGAGGATGATCACTATGGCAAGTTGATCATCCTCACAAAAAATCAAGGAAAATCTGAAACTTCTAAGGGCGCCGATTGAATCAAACGTTTCTGAACGTCTATTTGAACCGTTAATTTGAACACGCGATCTAGTGT
>CANTAL010000358.1:27500-45000 GCA_947650365.1 Chamaelirium japonicum
AGAAAGGAGATTCATTATGTAAGGTATGACCATGAAAAGAGGAAGAAGCCGAGCTACAAGGAAAATTCCCGCAGCTACCATGGTAGCTGCGTGTATAAGAGCCGAAATGGGGGTGGGTCCCTCCATGGCATCAGGTAACCATACGTGAAGGGGAAATTGTGCAGATTTAGCAATTGCGCCGACAAACAATAAAGAGCCACACGTAGTATCAAATAAAGAATTGACCTCATTATTCTGGATCAAGTTTTTAACTATTTTGAACAAATCCCGAAATTCGAAACTGCCTGTTATCCAATAAAAACCTAAGATTCCTAATAATAAACCAAAATCCCCTACACGATTCGTTACAAAAGCTTTTTGGCAAGCACTTGCTGCAATCGGGCGTGTAAACCAAAAACCTATTAATAAATACGAACACATTCCCACCAGTTCCCAAAAAATATAAATTTGTATCAAATTGGAACTAGTAACTAATCCCAACATAGAAGTATTGGAAAAACTCATATAAGCAAAAAATCTCAAATATCCTTGATCGTGAGACATATAATTGTCACTATAAATAAGAACCATAATCCCCGCAGTAGTAATTAGTATTGACATAATCGAAGTAAGTGGATCGATCAAGTATCCAAACTCTAACGAAAAATCATTATTGATGGTCCAAGACCATAGATATTGATAAATAAAACCTCCATTTATTTGCTGAATAGACAGATTAGCCGAAAACACCATAATTATACTTAGCATTAAAACACTAATAAAAGCCCACATACGACGAATATTTTTCGTTGCTGTAGGAATAAGCAAAAGTCCAAATCCTATTGACATAGTAACTGTAAGTGGAAGAAAGGGTATTATCCATGCATATTGATATGTATGTTCCATAAAAAAAAAATATATTTATAAAAATAATATTACAGAATATGAAATTTTTCGTCATGATACTATACTACTACTATCATATTCTAAGGATTTATAACCATACTATATAGTAAGAAAAACTGTTATACCAAAAACGGCGCTTAATTGGAATATGTGTCATAGTATCCATCAATATTTTGAATCAATAAAGGGGACCTTAGTTATTCTAAAGTTATTCTAATTCATTTTTTTTTTTTTTTAGTAATTATCTAACCCATTTTGGAACTGATTGATTTGAGTCCAATAAGGAAAACTTATGTTTTTTGCAAATACTATGCTATGATATTCCTTACTTCGTATAGAACTGAAATTCAAAATTGGCTAGAGTTATCTTTCTTGGGTAATAGAATGTCTTGTTTAAGAGATTAACTACTAATTCTAATTTAATTAGAATTTAAATTATAGGGATGGCACGGCACTCTGAACTTAATCATTAATCAATTAATAGAAAAAAAAAAAAGGATTTTACTTTTTAAAATCAGAGTCTCTTCTATTTTTTTTATCCACATATCGGTGATATACGATGGGCACTTATATATATATATATATATATATATATATATATACATATATATATATTTGTATTCTTGTTTGTATTTTGTATGTTATGTTATGAAATTTATTATCCGCGGGATAAGTATGGATAATGACTAAAAAGAATGATCTATTTTGAACAATACATGTCTTTCACATACAACGATAAAAATGAGTACTACTTTTTGAATGGTGGTTCCAAAAAAACGTACTTCTATGTCAAAAAAACGTATTCGTAAAAATATTTGGAAGAAGAAGGGATATTTAACTGCAGTAAAAGCCCTTTCTTTGGCTAAATCGGTTTCCACCGGGCACTCGAAAAGTTTTTTTGTGCGACAAACAAGTAATAAAGTCTTGGAATGATCTGAATCGACATACCAGGAAGGGCTTAAACTTTTTTTTTTAATTCAAGACGAATGATTCACATTAACTAATGTATTGAACTCCTCAATATTAGTTAGAACTAGCTGTCATGGTATGTAAAATAAGAATTCTTCCGCCTATTGGCTTCTATTCTACTTATATTCTATAAGTCTATTCTATAAGTATTATTATTATTTTTAGTTTTACACCCTATATAGTATATTTTATAGTTAATGTTAATTTGTGAGATGATTATTGTTTCAATCTCTATCAATTCACTTTTCCTAGTAGGAAAAGTGAATTGATAGAGATTGAAACTCTTTTCTTATTTTCTTATCTGTCTAGCCCAAAACTTAATTGGATTTAGGAAATGTTATCATAAAAATTATGGGCACTAACGAATAGTATTAATACTTAATCATACTAAGGTATCAAAATAGTTAGAAAAATTCCTTTAATTTAGTGATGAAATTGTGATACATAGTAAATTCGATTTATTTTATTTTGTTTATTTCATAGATTCAAAAAAAACATAGAAAAAAGGACAATTTTGAGTTCTATACCTCGACTGAGAACAAAACTATCGAGTTCCAACCGTTCTGGGAGAACCCAGTTTCTAGTACGCGAAAGTTGATTGTTAAAACTGAATCCTACGGTAATACTAACTAAGGGTTATTTAACATTCACATATTCAATTAATTAAAAAATTTAAATGAGCTTTAGTCGTCGATTCTAAAGTTTCCTAAACTAGATTGAATCCTTGAATCTCGACGACTCGAGATGAAGTAACTATTATTTATTATTATTTAAAGTAAGCCGCCATGGTGAAATCGGTAGACACGCTGCTCTTAGGAAGCAGTGCTAGAGCATCTCGGTTCGAGTCCGAGTGGCGGCATCTCCTAAAAGGGACATAATGGATCCTATAATGTATTTAATTTCCAATTTAAATTATGTAATGGGGCTCCTTTTATGATATTTGTGACTTTCGAACATATATTAACTCATATTTCTTTTTCGATTATTTTAATGGTGATTACAATTCATTTGATGACCTTATTAGTCCACAAAATCGTAGGATTACGCGATTCGTCGGAAAAGGGGATGATAGCTACCCTTTTTTCTATAACAGGATTATTAGTTATTCGTTGGATTTATTCGGGACATTTCCCATTAAGTAATTTATACGAGTCATTAATTTTCCTTTCATGGGGTTTTTCCATTATTTATATGATTTCTAAGATTAAGATACGGAACCAAAAAAATTATTTAAGCGCAATAACCGCACCAAGTGCTATTTTTACCCAAGGTTTCGCCACGTCGGGTCTTTCAACCAAAATGCATCCATCTGCAATATTAGTACCTGCTCTACAATCTCAGTGGTTAATGATGCACGTAAGTATGATGTTATTGAGCTATGCAGCTCTTTTATGCGGATCATTATTATCAGTCGCTCTTCTAGTCATTACATTTCAAAAAAACATCGATATTTTTTTGAAAAGAAAAAATTTCTTAATTAAGAAATTTTTCTTTGGCGAGATCAAATACTTGAATGAGAAAAGAAGTGTTTTAAAAAACACTTCTTTTTTTTCATTTCAAAATTATTACAAATATCAATTGACTCGGCGTTTGGATTATTGGAGTTATCGTGTCATTAGTTTAGGATTTACCCTTTTAACCATAGGCATTATTTCTGGAGCAGTATGGGCTAATGAGACATGGGGATCTTATTGGAATTGGGACCCCAAGGAAACTTGGGCATTTATTACTTGGACCATATTCGCGATTTATTCGCATACTAAAACAAATCAAAGTTTACAAGATATGAATTCGGCACTTGTAGCTTCTATAGGATTTCTTATAATTTGGATATGCTATTTTGGGATCAATCTATTAGGAATAGGTCTACATAGTTATGGTTCATTCGCATTAACATAATTTTAATTGAATAAACTACATGAAAAATAAATAAGAAGATTGTCTCATATATTCATATATAATGTAACAAAAGTTTGTGCTAGTTTTTGAGAACCGTTTTGCTCAAGGGGTCAAATGGTTCTCAAAAACTCGAGAGGCATCTCATTACAATTTTAATTCACTTCCTTTTTTTTTTCTAAGCAAACTATTTTTAAAATATTAAATTCACAGAATTTTAATACTTTCTGTTTCATTAATAAAAACTATCTATAAAAATAATTAGATAGGATAGCCTGTACCTTATCAACTGATAACAAGAGAACTAAATCCGGATAAATACCAATCCCTATTACGGGTAGAAAGATACAGATCGAAACAAAGAGTTCTCGTGGTCCATAATCGACAAAAATGGAGTTTGGGGCATTGAATAGCTTGTATCCGTGGAACATCTGACGTAACATAGATAATAAATAAATAGGAGTTAATATCATTCCAATTGCCATTACAAAAGTAATTAGCACTTTTGGCATTAAAAGATATTTTGAGCTGGTAATTATTCCCAAAAATACTACTAATTCTGCAACAAAACCACTCATTCCTGGCAATGCAAGAGAAGCCATCGAGAAACTACTGAACAGGGTAAATATTTTTGGCATTGGGATAGATATCCCCCCCATTTTGTCGAGATAAACAAGACGTATTCTATCACAACTCGTTCCCGCCAAGAAAAAAAGTGCAGCGCCAATAAATCCATGAGAAAGTATTTGTAAAATGGCTCCGTTTAGTCCCATGTTAGTTATAGAACCAATTCCTATAATTGTGAAACCCATGTGAGATACGGAAGAATAGGCTATTTTCTTTTTTAAATTGCGTTGACCAAAAGAGGTTGAAGCTGCATAGATTATTTGCATTGTTCCCGCTATCACAAACCAGGGAGAAAATATAGAATGAGCGTGGGGTAATAATTCCATATTGATCCGAATCAATCCATATGCTCCCATTTTCAATAAGATTCCAGCTAGAAGCATACATGTACTGTAATGTGCCTCTCCGTGGGTATCTGGTAACCAAGTATGTAGGGGGATAATCGGCGATTTGACAGCATAAACAATAAGGAAACCGAAATAGAATATTATTTCCAATGCCACAGGATATGATTGATTAGCTAATCTTTCAAAATCTAATGTTGGCTCATTGGAACCATATAAACCTATACCTAGAACTCCTATTAAGAGAAAAATGGAACCCCCCGCAGTGTACAAAATAAACTTTGTAGCCGAGTACAGACGTTTCTTTCCCCCCCACATGGATAAAAGTAAGTAAACAGGAATTAATTCTAACTCCCACATGATGAAAAAAAGTAAAAGGTCCCGAGAAGAAAATGATCCTATTTGACCACTGTACATTGCTAACATCAGGAAATAAAATAATCGCGAATTTCGAGTAACGGGCCAAGCCGCTAAAGTAGCTAAAGTGGCAATAAATCCTGTCAGTAAAATAGGTCCTATGGAAAGCCCGTCGATTCCCAGTCTCCAGTGAAAATCCAAAATATTTATCCATTGAAAATCTTCTTCCAATTGGATTAATGGGTCATCCAATTGGAAATGGTAACAGAATGCATAAGTCGTTAGAAGGAGTTCTAATAAGCATATACATAGAGTATACCACCGAAACGCCTTATTCCCCCCATGAGGGGGAATAAAAATTGAAGAACCCGCAAATACCGGCAAAACAACAAGTATTGTTAACAAAGGAAAATAACTCGTGATAAAGACAAGATACGCTTTAACCAGAAAAGCCCGTGCTCAGAATAATATATATATATATTATAATTAGAGTAGGGGCTTTTGTCGGTAAAGAGGAATCAAATGATAATGATTCAAGTGGATTTTTTTGTAACGTATCAATCAATAGGCTAAACCCATGCTGCGAGTTGTTTCATGCCATAAATAAACACGGACACTCAAAAAATCCGTTGGGCAAGCGGATTCACATCTCTTACAACCTACACAATCTTCGGTTCTTGGTGCAGAAGCAATTTGCTTAGCTTTACATCCGTCCCAAGGTATCATTTCCAGTACATCCGTGGGACAGGCTCGTACACATTGAGTACACCCTATACATGTATCATAAATTTTTACTGAATGTGACATTGAAACTATAAATTCTAGTTTTGAACATAAAAAATTTTTGATCTGGTATGGTAAAATCAGTAGTAAATGAATTAATTATATATTTATATTGTAGACACCAGACAAATCAGTGATTTTTATCCATTTTTTTTTTTTTTTAGAATAAATATATTTATAAACCTGTTCATGAAAAAGTGCCAAGAAACTTTGATTTATGTTTCAACAATCACAGTCATATAAATAAGTCGCACATATGAATTCAAATTGGTCAACAATCCAAAATCCAATATTGAATAGGAAATATTCATTAATATTCCATATTAGTAGAATTTTAATAAATAATAATATTATTACATAATGAATGATTACAACTAATTATTCAACAAATTTGATTGATTGATACGAGTTGATTTTATGTTATGATGGATCGACGAAACAATAGCTAGCCCAATAACTGCTTCCGCGGCTGCAATAGCTATGACAAAGATTGAGAAAACGTCTCCTTTTAATTGGCGATTATCAAATAAATCAGAAAATGTTACGAGATTTATATTAACCGAATTTAGTATAAGCTCAAGACACATAAGCGCTCTAACCATGTTTCGACTTGTGATTAATCCGTAGATACCGATAGAAAATAAATAGATACTTAAAAAAAGTACATGCTCGAACATCATCGACTAACTCCTCGTGAATCTCGATTCATTTCAATATTAACAACAATTCGACTGATTTGATTGACTAGAATAGAACAATTACAGAATAAAAGTTGGTATTGGCAATAGATTTAACTAAAAACTTTAAACTTTCTATTTTTTTTTTATTCAAAATTGTAAATTTTTAGACTTTTTTAATTCTAAGTATTTTTTATTGACGAGCCATAGTAATTGCGCCTATTAAGGAAACTAATAGAATTATAGAAATGAGTTCAAAGGGAAGATAAAAATCTGTTGATAAATGAATCCCAGTTTGTTGAACGTTAATTATTAGGTCCTGCTCTAGAATATGGTTTGATCTTGTAGTCCAAAGAATTCCGTACCATGATGTATCTGGAATAGTAGTAATTAGTGAAAAAAGAATACTTATACAAACCAGTGAAGTGGCCCCATCTCCGACGGTCAAAAGACGAGAATCGTTGAAATATTCTGAACCATTCATGAACATTACAGCAAATATGATTAAGACATTTATGGCTCCTACATAAATAAGGAGTTGTGCAGCAGCTACAAAATAGGAATTCGATGGAATATATAATAAGGATATACAAACAAGAACCAATCCCAACGAAAAGGCAGAATAAATTGGATTGGTAAATAAGACTACTCCCAGACCCCCTAATATAAGAACTGATCCTAGAAATACTACAAGAATATCATGTATTGGTTCAGATAAATCCATTATGTATAAAATAAGTCTAAAGATTTCATGACCTTGCTGAATAGTCCAGGAAGGGAAAAGAGCTTACCTCGTTTTTATTGTATATTATACGTTACTAAATTAAATATTAATGTAGTATAGATTAATATCGATATAGATAAAGTTTTTAGACCAATCCTACTTTTTTTCTGAGAAAGAAAAGGGTAGTTGAAATTTTATATTTCAAAATCATCACTAAAAATATATTCTCAGTTTAAATCAAACAGCGATTCTCAACAATTATTAGTTATTATTTACAGTTACTGACTAACCAAAATGAAAAGTATCCTTTCTATCAAAATTGCGAAAAAGAAGATCTTAGTAATTGGTAATCGTTCTTGAATCGAGGGATTTTTCTTTGTATATTTTGATTTGAGTCGAATTCATAACGGTTTGAATTGTGTAATCCCAAATTACTGACGTTGGTAACCGACCCAAAGCAATTTGATTATAATTCAATTCGTGACGATCATAAGTAGAAAGTTCATATTCTTCAGTCATCGATAAACAGTTTGTTGGACAATATTCGACACAGTTACCACAAAATATACATACACCAAAATCAATACTATAATTAAGCAATCGTTTCTTTTTAATATCTCTTTCAAATCTCCAATCAACAACGGGTAGATCTATAGGGCATACACGAACACATACTTCACAAGCAATACACTTATCAAATTCAAAATGGATTCGACCGCGGAAACGCTCTGATGTGATCGATTTTTCATAAGGATATTGAATAGTTATAGGTAAACGATTTGTATGGGATAAGGTAATTATGAAACTTTGACCAATGTACCTTGCGGCTCGTATTATTTGTTGACCATAATTCACGAACCCAGTTATCATAGGGAACATATTTTATATATTGATGAATAAATGGATGCTTTTTTTCTCTTGTTTGAGAGAGGCTATGAGCATAGAATATCGTTATTGTATTCTGTTATTTATAGTGAAACAAGTTGGAAAGAAGTTGTCAATAATAAATTACCTAGAGAAATAGGTAAAAGAAATTTCCATCCAAGATTTAATAGCTGGTCCATTCTCATCCTAGGTAAAGTCCATCTTGTTGTGATAGAGATGAACAGAAACAAATAAGCTTTAGCTAATGTAATAAAGATATCAATTATCATTCCAAAGACTCCATTTATTCCGAAAGGTTCAGAAATGAATATGTACGGAATAGAAAAATTCCACCCACCTAAATAAAGAACTGTTATAAATAATGAAGAAACTAATAGATTTAGGTAAGAAGCAACGTAAAATAACCCATATTTTATACCCGAATATTCGGTTTGATAACCTGCTACTAATTCCTCCTCCGCTTCTGGTAAATCAAAGGGTAATCTCTCACATTCTGCCAAAGAAGAAATGAAAAAAACTATAAACCCTATGGGTTGCCGCCACAGATTCCACCCCCAAAAACCATATTTTGACTGTGCCTCAACAACATCAACTGTACTTAAACTGTTAGATAATCATAGTTGATAATAACATCACTGCTCCCATCACTATTCCAAAACCGTACATGAGATTTTTACCTCATACGGCTCCTCTATGGCCACAAATAAATGTAAAGACCTGTTCCGTATTATCGGTATCTTTGGAGGGTAGATACGATAAAATACATTGGAGAGTTTCCAAAATTAGACCAATGAAATTCTGTCTGCTAAAATAAATAAAAAACGTGCTTTCGAATTGATCTCGTCCCTTATAATTAAAATGAATCTTTGTTCGGTAATAATTAAATCCTTCAATAAAAATAAAATACTCGTTATATCTATCTATAGATAGAAAGAATTAGTCACTAGTTCATGAATCATAAATAATAAGAATTCCACATGTATGGATATGATATATATATATGGAGGAAATAAAATAAAAAAAGATCTTTTTTTATTTTTCCATTCTATTATGACATTCTATTTCTTTTGTTCTTGTTCTTCTTTCTCAGAAGAGAGTACTCTTAAAAAAAAAAAAAGAATATTAATAATAATAATAAAGGATTAATTCGTTCTTAATAGTCATTTCTTTATTCAGTGAATAGGAGCATACTCTAGATCGAAATCGTGGGGAAGTACTGCTTGATCATTTCTACCAACTTAAAGCCCCTGTTATGATTCGTTTTAGGCAAAAAAACCTTTTTTTGATACCTTACATTATCTTCATTACTAATCCTTTGTGTACCTTTGTGTTCCTAACTGTTCGCTGATTCTTGATTGATTCCCAATATGGTAATATATACAAGACAGTAGTAGAAACTCCATACAGTTGATCTTTTGCGCCCGCTTCAAGATATGATGACTAATCAAAGAATCTTGGGATAAACAGTTTTCACTGCTTATGTTTACTTTCACTTTTTTGTATATAGGGAATGAGATTTTATCCTCTTACTACAAATTTATAAGGTGTTTTGTTTCACTCATATAACTATTTGGTTTAACTCATCGACCTGAATTAAATGAATGATGAATAAAAAAAAAAAATGAAGATACCTATTCAATACATTAAGCTTCCTTCCTTTATTTCATTTCTGAGAGAAGTAAAAGTTCATGTTCCAACGAATCACACGTAGAGATATTGATAATACACATAGAGTTAATGGTATTTCATAACTAATAGATGGAGCAGCAGCTCGTAAACCACCCGAAAAGGAATATTTATTATTTGATCCATATCCTGATATAAGAAGCCCAATGGGGGCAATACTTGAAATGGAGATCCATAAAGAAACACCTATACTGAGATCGGCTAAAACAAGTCGATATCCAAAAGGAATTACTAAAAAACTTAGTAGAATTGATATGACCGCTATAGACGGTCCGACACTAAACAAATGAATATCCCCCCTAGATGGGACAAGGTCCTCTTTAAAAAGTAGTTTAGTCCCGTCTGCTAGAGCTTGAAGAATTCCCAACGGGCCGGTATATTCGGGCCCAATACGTTGTTGTATCGCCGCAGATATTTCTCTTTCTAACCATACAATTACCAGTACCTCTAGCGTGATTCCTAATATAAGTATCAAAACGGGGACAAACTGCCAGATAAATCCATAGATTTCTTTTAAGAATTCTAATTTAGAAAAAGAATTGATAGTTTGTACTTCTGTCGTGCCAATTATCATTTCAACGATCAACTTCTCCCATAATGATATCTATACTACCCAGTATCGTCATGATATCCGCCAATTTCATTCTTTTAATTAGCTGAGGGAGAATTTGCAAATTTATGAAACCGGGTGGACGAATTTTCCATCTCCAAGGAAAAACACTACTATCTCCTATCAAATAAATTCCTAATTCTCCTTTTGGGGCTTCTACTCTTACATAAAGTTCTTGTTTCAACAATTCAAAATGGGGGGAAGGTTTTTTACTAATGAATCTATATTCAAAATCATTCCATTCAGAATTTTTTGCTCTATCAAAACGCCGAACTTCTAAATTCTCATAAGGTCCTCCAGGAATTCCTTCTAGAGCCTGTTGAATAATTTTTACGGATTCCCTCATTTCACCGATTCGTACTAAATACCGAGCTAATGAATCTCCTTCTTTTTGCCATTGAGCTTTCCAATCGAATTCATTGTAAGATTCATAATGATCAATTTTACGAAGATCCCATTGGATCCCAGAAGCTCGTAACATTGGTCCTGATAAGCCCCAACTTATTGCTTCCTCTCCACCAATAATGCCCACATCCTTCAACGCGTTCCAAAAAAATGGGATTCCGCGTAATAAGTTTTTGATATTCAACAACTCCTGTTAAAAAATAATTACAGAAATCTAAACATTTATCTATCCAGCCATGAGGTAGATCAGCAGCTACTCCTCCGATACGGAAATAATTATGCATCATTCGCATACCTGTGGCAGCTTCAAATAGATCATAGAGCAATTCTCTCTCTCTGAAAATATAGAAAAAGGGAGTCTGTGCACCGATATCCGCCATAAAAGGTCCAAGCCATAACAAATGAGAAGCTATACGACTCAGCTCCAGCATAATGACTCTGATATAGCTGGCCCTTTGAGGTACTTGAACATTTCCCAGTTGTTCTGGTGCATTGACCGTTATTGCTTCTGTAAACATAGTAGCTAAATAATCCCAACGGGTTACATAAGGCAAATATTGTATAATTGTTCGGTTTTCTGCTATTTTCTCCATCCCTCTGTGTAAATAGCCCAATATGGGTTCACAGTCAATAACATCTTCACCATCGAGAGTAACGATTAGTCGAAGAACACCATGCATTGATGGGTGGTGAGGACCCATATTGACTATCATGAGATCTTTTCTTGTGGCCGGTGCAGTCATATCTTTTCTTCCCTAATTCATTATTCTATTAATTTAAGAATCTAATTTCTCAAAATTTCTAAAAAGAAAAAATATAATAACAATTAATAAAAAAAAAACGAATCTTCAAATTAACGAGTTTTTGGCTCCCGAATATCTAACTGACTAATTAATTTCTTATAACGTACTCTATTTTTCTTTGACAAATAAGTCAGCAGCCGTTGACGTTTTCCCAGAATTCTTCGTAGACCTCTTTGTGATAAAAAATCTTTTTTGTGCAATTCCAAATGCGAAGTAAGCCTCTGTATCTTATTGGTGAAATTTAATACTTGAAATTCAACAGACCCTTTGTTGTTTTCTTCTTTTTCTTGTTTTGGAATAAACAAGATGGATGAATTTTTTACCATAACAAAATTCTTAAACATCTTTTTTCTTTTTTCTTTCTTTTTTATTTTATAGATTTTACCAATAAGGAATAATAATTATTATGATTATGCCAGTGATTTGAATCTGGTATACACAAAAGCTTAATTTAGGTTTATTCATATACTACTTTGATTTAGTATTTATTCTATCCAAAACTAATTTTCTTTCAAACATAAAATTGGTTTTGGATAGAAAAAGATATAATACATTTACACATTTACGAAAGAGAATGATTTCTTTTTACCAAAAAACCATTCTGTCAATTTATTATTCCTAGAGCCAGTTGAATTGATATGCCATTAAATCGGTATTATATTATGTACTAAAATGTAACACAACGTATGCGTACATCTTTCTACATCTACCGAATATGTCATGCGATATATAGGCAATATATCATTAACTAATTCTGAATTTTGGATACATCTGTATCCTTGACATACTGAAACGACTGCCGTTATTGGTATCAAACCAATAGCGATTCATACAAGCTAAATCTTCTAATCGATAATTGGGCCAAAGAAGCAATTTGAATTTAATAAATTTATTTGCATCTGTATTAAGACACTCGTCCTCATTCAAAAATTGTCCGCAGTTTCTTATCTTTTTTTCTTTGAAAAATACTGGATTTATATCCACAATATTAATATTTGAATTCCAGGAATTGAAACAAATTCGAATTCTCAATTCTCTACGGCGTCTAGGAGATAGAATATTTTCTGGAACAAGGAAATTATAATGATTTTTTTTTTGATTCACAAGCATATTGCTATGTTGTCTAATGGATCTGTCGAAATTCTTCTTATCAACATGTCTTTCTTTTATGGATTTTCTATTTCTATTAGTTTTCATTTCTTCTTTATTCTTATCAACCAATGCAATACTTATGGTTTGATAGATAATAAATTGTCCATCCCTTTTTATAAATAAACGAATTGGTTCAATAATAAATATTCCCCTTTTTATCAATTCTGTAAGAGCTAGATCCTTCTGAATCAGCATTACATCCAGACGCATTTCTTCTCTTTGAATCGAGGATATAGCAATTTCCCTTGGATTTGTCATTCTAAGTAGGATACAATACACTTTGATATTATCGATCATAATTTGATTCAAGGGGTCATCCCATCTTAATTGAAAAAGGAAAAATTTTTTCAGGAAGAAATCTAGTTCTGCTTCTTTGTTGCTCTTGGATTTTTTTTTCTTTTTACGTTTTTTAGTGTCTGATCTCGCGGAATCTTCATCTTTTTTTTTTTTTTGTTTTCGTAGATCTGATCCAAGAACTCTTTTGCCCTGTTGTTCGTTTTTTTCTTGGTTGGAATTTTCTAATTCAAGATATTCTTTTTGATTGGATGATGGATGAGTATTATTTTTTTGATTTACATTGATGTTTTTATTTTGACTACTATTTTTATTTCTTTGGAAATCTAAAAGAAGTAATTTGATTGGTATAATCCAGGGTTGAATCTTATATGTATCAAAAAGTAGCACAAATTCTGTGAACAACCAAGATTCTAGATTTGATATGTTACGATTACGATAGAATCTTTCTTGATTCATTCCTATCCAATCAAAAAAGTTTCTTTTTTGATTGGATAGCTTGATTTCTTGATGAATCGAAATATCTTTTTTTTTCATTTTTTGATACTTATTAGTTTCAGTCTTAGTATTTTTATTAATCTTGGGGCTGACATGCGTATTGGTCCAAGTCTCAATATCAATATTCTTTCTAATAAAAAAATGGATAATTCTGCAATTAAAATATTTTCTATCCGGATTTTTATCCGTATCAATAATATATCTATCTTCCAGATAATTACTAATAACTGTATTTATTAATACATAAATTGAGTCGGGTTTCGTTGTATTGAAATTATATGGATATTGAATTTCGTGGTTACTGTTTACTTGTAATTTTGATTCATAAACATATGAGTCCTTGTCCTTATTATCCCCATAATTCATATATTTATGTGATAAAAGATCATATCTGTAGTGTTTTTTAAATTTTTCTTTTTGATTCATCAATGAATCCACTGCATAATAATTTTCTTTCATGTAATGATGAATTTTTTCTTTTTTATACGAATCCAATTTAATTGAGTCTTTATTTTGAATCGTACGACCTTGATTGACTCTATTTCGCCGTTTTTTTTGTTCCAATTGATACCATTTTGTCTGGGATAAATTGTATTGATAATGGCCCTTTAACCAGTTTTTCCATTCATTCATCCCAGACTTTTTAATTTTCTTATGCCTTGCTTTATAATCAAATATTCCTCGTTTTATACAATAATCCTCGATTTTATCCCTAAGATAATGATAAGTACCGCGATCTTGAAGTACAGATCTCAAGTAATACTTGTTAAATAATTTGGTTTGTGATAATTTGTAAAATACATATGCTTGTGACAAGTAAGATAAGTCACAATGACTATTTAAATTCTTATTACTAATATTAGTATTATAAAACGACCTTTTTATAGTCGAAATAAAGTTCATTGTATTTTGATTTGTTTCATCAATTCCTTCTTTATTTTTTTCATCGTTGTAAATGGATTTATTGATAATCTTTTTCTTTGATTCAAAGAAAAGTTGTGCATGGATCCTTGGAATGTTAATTGTACACAGGAAGATATCTATGTATATTTTTTCAATGAAAGATTTTATAAAATAATTTGATTTTCGTATTAAGCGGATATTGTTTCTTTTGAATAGATGCCAAATATATTTCTTCGATTCCGATCTTTTATCATCATAAGTGAGAACTATTTTTTTCTTGTCTTTTCTAATTCGTTCTATTTGATTCCTGATTGTGATCATCCTATCAGAAAGATCTTTCATTTTTTTTTCTAGGAGTAAATAATTTGTCCAATTCATGGATCGAATTTGAATAGTCGATTCATTATTAATTTTATTCTTGATTTTGGAATCTTTTCTGTTTTCATTTGGTTTATATACTTTCCCTTTCCTAAATTCAAATAATAAAATTGGGTTTATTTTTTCGAGTTCCTTCATTATTCGTTTTATAACTACAACTATTTTTCTGATCCATCCTGTTCTTTTTTTTTTTGAAATTTGTAAAGAACGTTTTCTTCTTTCTTTTAAAACTCTTAGAACTATAAAAAATTTATTTTTCACCTTTCTAATTGTTCTTTCGAGCTCTTTACAAATAGGTTCAAAAAAAGAAGGTCGTTTTCGGGGAGAACCGAAGGGAAGTTCTGCTTCCATTCCCCATATTGTTAAAAAACAATAATTTTTTTTTTTTTTTTTCATTGAATCTCTATGACGAGACCATACCTTAGATCTTCGCCAAGGTTTCAGGCAGAAAGGAAATATAATCTTTATCTGAATCCCGTCCGTTAACCAATTTTTGGGAAATTCTGTTTCTGATAATTGAATGCCATTATAGGTGCATTTAACGTGCATTTCTCTATTCCATTCCTTAAAATCCTCGTACCATTCGGGAAATTGGAATAATAACATACGGCCAACATTTTTAGCTATTATTAATAAAGGTAATACAATGTATTTTCTAAGAAAAGATTGGATTAATAACATCGCACCTCTTATTGCTTGAGCACATATAATGGTATCCCAAGTTTCTGATATTGTTATCCGGTCATTTTCGTCTTTTTTCTCTTTTTTTTTTGCTCCTTCTTCCTCAAAATCAGAAATTTTTAATTCCGATTCTGTACCGACCCAATTCCTAAAAATGAGATTTGTCATTTCAAAAATATCAAAGAGAGGAAAAAAAAATGTTTTGTCTATTCGATCCAGAAAAAGTGGGGAATGCACATTTGCTTGAAACATTTCCAAAATAATAGTTTTGCGTCTTTGAGCACGCATGGATCCTTTTATTATATCCCGACGAAAATCCGATTGTTGAGAGTAACGTATCAAAGCCACTTCTTCTTCTTGTTCTTGTTCTTGATCACTATTACTATTACTAGTATTATTACTACTAGTAACGGTATTGGTATTCTGATCGTTATCAGTAAAAATTACCACGATTTTTGATTTTCTTGAACAAATCTCATGATCTTCATCTTCTGCCGATTCTTCCTCATTTTCTTCCTCCAGCTCCTCTAAATCCTCGCTCAATTTATATGACCATCGAGGAACCTTTTTACTTATCTCTTCTATTCCAATTGTTGTTTGATCGTTTTGATCGGTTCTAATTATATCAAATAAAAATTTCAAAGATTTTGCTTGATTTTTTGAATCAATTTTTTTTTGTTCTGTCAATAAATAAAAAAAAATTTTCAAATTAAAACGAGGTTCGGACTCAAAAGATACTTCGCCAATTGAAGTTAAGGAATTACCAACATCATTCAATAATGCTTCCCTATTAAAATTAAACGGATTCTTTTGATGTTTAAATTCTTGGGAATTATAATTATTAGGAAGTAAACCATGAATCTTATTTATCAAAAAAATTTCTATGGAATCCTCTTTAGAAAAATCATTTATGTTTACGCGTGAATAGAGTTTTTTTATTGTTCCACGAAAGGGTCCGTTCAAACAAGGATCATACGCTTTGGATAGGCATTCTTGTTCATTTTCATTATTATATAATCTGGTCCCCTTTTCGAATACATCTAGAACAATGGATTCATTCTCATTTTCTAGAACTTTTATTCGACTTATCAATTCATTTCTCAAGTTGTACTTTTTTTGTTCATTGGTATAAATCCAATAATTATATAGGTCTTCGTGGAATAGTTTTTCCATTGTGTACAAAGAAATTTTCCGTTCTATCATTTCCAAAAAAGTGGATAAACTGGGTGGATATGTAAAAGAAATTATTAGTTTTCCATCACTTGGACACGTATAAAAAAAATATTGTGACATTTCATTTCGTACAGCATTTTCAAATCGATCATTTTTTATATATCGCAATGGACGATTCCATCGTTTATAATCGAAAAGAAAAGTCATAAAAGGTTTTTCAAATCGGAGATAGGTCTTTTTCTTTTTTTGTTCTTTAAGTCTTCCCAATTCCCAATTATCTTGATACCCATCAAGATAAGAATCCTCGTAAACTGGGCTATCTTTATAGCATGTCTCTTTAAAGTGAAAGTTGAATTCATCCTTTGTTTTTTCCTTTCCATTCACCCGGATCTCTTCCGTTTCATCTATTTTGTCCTGATCCTCCTTTTCTTCCGAACAAAGGGAAGGGTCTTCTTCGGTGGATCCCCCTTGTTCGTGTTTAGTCTCCTTCGTTTCGGAAGTTGTTTCTACATCGCTTTCTTCGTCACTTTCTCCCCTTTCTTCTGTTTCTGAGGTTTCTTTCAGTTTCTTAGTGACAATAGGCGACGGCATTCTGCCTAAATAGTAGACACAGGTGATAAATAAGAGAATACTAAAGATTCGAGCCATAGAATTTATCAATTCTGACACAAAGTACTTATTAGATCGAATAGAATGATTTTGCCGTATCCAGAATAATAACAATCCAACCCATTTCATGAATAAAATGTGACCAATTAACCAACCAACAA
>CANTAL010000358.1:62500-67500 GCA_947650365.1 Chamaelirium japonicum
CTTCTAATAGGCCATGAACTAGATCAGAATCATTCTCAACGAAGCCATAAGAAGTGATCCCATTTTTTTCATCGGGTCCGGGGTGAAGACAAAAGATCTTGAGCGACCAATCCGGCAGAACAACTCAAAGATAAAGAAGTATCGTTAATTCTTCATGCTCGTTCCAAGTTCGAAGTACCATTTGTACAAATAAGAATCCCCTTCCTTACTTGATTTCTTCTTCATCTTCATATAGATAGATATAGGATCTATGGGGCAATTACTTAGAAGTACATTTTGTGCAACAGCCCTTCCTATCTGATAGAAAAGGATCTCATGATCCTGAACCGATCTTACCTGGGATCGCAAATTCCAAGTTTGTCTATGAAGAGCTGATCTAATTGTATTAGTTTCTATAATTGATTTCTTCTGTGTAATACTAATTGATAGGGCCTCATTGATAAGTGCTACAAGATCTCGTGCATTGGAACCCTGGTTATGGACCCGAATCTGTTAGTATGGAACATTTCTTTTCCAAGTGAAATCCCCTAGTATATGAAAGAATGAAAAAGGTGCTTTCGTTGTTGTGGAATAAGAAGCCTTCGTATCTTAATGCATGTATTTAATTTATTCGGAGCTATTAGAGCGGGATCCACTTTTTGGGGAATATGAGTCGAAGCAATAACAAGAATATTTCTAGTGGAACATCTGTCACAATCCCTGGGAGAGATAGTTCTCTAATAGACCGAGGTGATAAGTAATTCGACTCATTCACATACAGATCATGAATGTTTGGAATCCATATTATGCAAGGAGACATTGCTTTTGCTAATTCGAATGAAGGGTGATATCAAATCGGTCTATTTTCGGCGTCATATACATAGTTAGCACATTCGTCCATAGTTAGCAGCTCCGTATCAAGGTCATCATCAATATCGTCACTGTCATCAATATCGATATCGTCACTATCATCAATATCGATATCGTCCAATAAGATAATCTTTAGATTTGTCATCCAGGAACTTGTTTGGAAATACCGTAATGAAAGGAACATAGGAGTTTTGTCGCTAGGTATTTGACCAAATAGGATCGTCCAGTTCCTATAGAACCTATCACTAAAATACCCCTAGAAGGGGATAGGGCTAAGCGGAGCGAAAAGGGTTTTCCATGAGATGGGAAATGAAAACTATTAACCCACACGAGGTTTGTGAATAAGTAATTGTCTGATAATGAGCAAGGAATATCCGTCTTTCTGCTAAACAGGATCTATTGAACTCATAATTCATTAGATACTTTTTATGAATGTCAACTAAGTATCGTAAGTAAATTGATCCCGGTTGTTCAATCATTTGATAACCAGAGTCATTCTTTGATAAACGATCACTATGAGTCAGACTCAATAGAATTTGATCAATCCTTTTTTCTGTCGTTAAGGTGGAGAACTGAACCAAGAATTCTCTTTCTTTTCATCATCAATCGAATCATTGTTCGCGACCCAGGATTCTATTCTATCATCAATCCAATCACCGTTCACGTTTTTTCTTTTTCTTATGAATGAATAGATCTCTTTACTTGTACGACTTAGATGTCTCGTATTTCTCGAAAAGTGATTCGATTGATGGGATTTGGTATGATACTTATGAGATCAATGAGATTGATATTCAAATATTTCTTCTTAGAACGTATTGATTTGACCCCGTAAGTGGGACCACCACCCAATAGCATGTTGCCACCAGAAGCAGAACCCCGTATTCCTTCCAGAGAATCTCCTAATTGTTCCAGAGCAACTAGAAAGAGATTCTTTAACCAGAAAGAATTCAGTTCAGATGTAGGATACCTATCCAGAAGTTTTCGCAACTCAATCATGTATGATGGAATCATCAAAGACTTGATCTTTTCTAACTCTGTCTGTAACTCAATAGAGGCTCGGGAAACAAAGAGAGATGTATACGAACGAGATATCAGCAACAAGAAGAAGGAAAAGGATTGAATAGAGGAACTCCCGGAGCATTTTTTGATCTCAGATGTGTCCATATCAATGGAACGGGTGACTCATTATTTCGATGAATCATTTCTTCGGACAGAAGAAGATTCTGTAAACATCTTACTCGAAATCTCACTTATCAGAGTCCATTGTGGAAGAATCTTCTGAGGAATTGGCCATGATATATCTGATCCATGCATAATATCATGAAAATGGATACAAATTTTTGACTGCTACTTAGTATTGGCAATGGTCTGAAAAAGTATCTAAAAGGGTGAAATTTAGATATTTGCACCCTGTCGAAGTAAGGAACCATGGCATATATGTTTGGAACAGAATTCCATTTTGAGAGATTTGAAAAAGCACTATCTCGTTGAAGGTTCTATACATCTGCCGTTTCTCAACGCATTTCTTTAGACAAAGACTCCGTTTTTTTTCCTCTTTCCGGATGGTAAATATTTCTCAGAACATGGAGTGTGAATCAAACTCATGTTTGAATTGAACTGAGATACTGATACAAGTTCTTCCCTTCTGAATCAGATAGATTCATATCTGAAAGAGGCTGACAATAAGTTCTTTCAAAATTGACTATTTGTTCCTCTGTTAGAGGTGTTGCAGAAATGTCTGCGATCGAGTAAATAGCTCTACGAACGAATGGATCGGATCGAATTGGAAAATGGAAAGATTTGTACAAGTTATACGTTTCGTCACATTTTGTGGAAAATCGTTAGGTATGAATATGTCAGATACCTGTGACTCAATTGGTGAAATAGTCTCTCTCTCAAAAAAAATATGTTTTTTTTTACCGACGCACAAAGAAAATATTTTGTTGCGAATGAACAAGATATTGAGGAATTGTCCATATGTAAGATCATAATTATTGATACGGGTCTTTTCCACATAAAAGGGGAATCTTTTGTTACAATAGAACCAGAAGTGATGTGGATCATTCAAGAATCGAAGTCGATTTGCTTTATAAAAAGAAGATATCAATGAACTTCTATGAAATGGTTTCACGGGATTCAGCCAATTGTCTCGATCGTGGGATATCATTGAGAAATAGGAATCCGTGTTATCAAAGGATTCCTGCAATTATTTCTAGTATGGACATGAGTCAATCATCCACTTTGGTATCTTTTGAACAAAAATGGTAATATTGTTCCTCCATTGATCAAGAATTTCGGTCTTTGGAAGTATCATGATCATACAATAAGAAGGTTTCATTTATTCAAATGAACGATTTGAACACCTATTGATTCTAACAACTGATTGCAGAGTTGATCATTCGGACCTTTCATTTCATAGATGTGGATCTCGGACATATGAATGGGGATATTCCCCGATACTCACAAAGAAAAAGGGGAAGTGACTTGGACAAAAAGGGAAGTGACTTGGACAAAAAGGGAAGTTGACTTGGACAAAAAGAGAAGTGACTTAGACAAAAAGAAACGAAGTGACTTAGACAAATCTTGTTTGTCGATAGCCTCGGACCAATCAATCGAATATTGATTAATACGTAATCGATCGAACACTACTTGGAAAACGGTTCTTCTGTTCAGAAAGAAAATGTTCCAAATGTTCCTGGAAATTCTTGCTCCCATTAGACCATTTGTATCTATATGCATCAGGATCCCGATTCATGGATCTCTCGGTTCGAGAAATAAGAGGATCAAACCATTTCTTCTGACTCTTTTTCAAATTCGATAAATGTTGGTTTGATCGTATATTTCATTATAGTTATATGATTCAGAGTATCATTTCCTATTTGATCCCTTTGAATTCCATATTCGAAGTTGCGATCGGATCTATTCATTAAAAAGAATCGATTCGATAACATTTCTTATGTACCCATAGGTGCTATATTGGATTTGAATCAGATTTCGGATCAATCCATATTGATTGACTGCCTCCATTATGTTGTTGCTAGCAAATACCGCCGTTTTTTTGTTTTGGATCTTCCAAATCATTCCCGCAGTAGATCCGGACCGATTTTTTTTCTGATCCTTCGATCAAAAGATTCATTCTCTTCATAAAAAAGAGGAGGTAGAATCAATAAAAATTGATTTTTCGATTCATCTCCGGAGTTGAATACCTTATTCAAGAATTTTTTTGGATCTAACCGTAGGAATCAATAGAAAAGGCAAATCCCCTATGATACACCAGATCCGGCCCGGTTATTGATAGAGTGAATAGATCTGCCATTTCTTGAAATCTCTCTTCTGATTCAAAATCGTGGTGTAACGTGTATCCCCCCTTGTTCCGGTCATGGAATAGATGAAATAAATCAAAAAATGGATTTTTGTTCAAGAATGAAATCTTATTTGAACTGTCCATATCCGGTTCATCCTTCGGAACCATATCAGATCCCGGATCGGATGAAATAGGATGAATTGAGACGGTATTTTGTAAATAGGTAATTATCTTGAATATATCAACCATTTCTTATTTTCCGATCGCCTGGAAGGAACAAAAGAAAACATCTTGTTTTTTCTTCAAAAATTTCTGATCTCTAGTGGACCTCTCAGTAGGATTCGAACCCAGATGAAGTTCTGACCATCTGTCAGAGAAAAAAGAACGAATTGATCTTGTAGGATTCACAAGAAATTCTTCGATTTCTTCCGGAAGCAGATGATTATTCATCTGCTTCTCACGTTTCCGTGAATAGCCGGGACGTTGAGGAAGATCCAAAAGGCATTTTCGGGAATCGATCTGATTCTATCTCTGTTCCTTCCGTTTGAAGAAAGGAAGGATCCCAAAGAATCGATCTTTCTTTTAGTTGCTGAATCTCTCTTTGATCGATCAATGTGTGATATTCGGAATCCTCATTTCTAATGGAATCGAAATGATCTCTGGATTGATCAGAAGATCCTTTCAATTGGCTAGAATCCGTTACTTGAACGAAAATGGATCTTGTGGAATCATATTGAATATTTGACAATACATTCCGTACCTTGCTAAAAAACCGATCCTGGTTTACCAACCACACATTGTCTAACCAAATCAAATTCTCTACGTTCCTCAAAAATCCGATTCGTGC
>CANTAL010000358.1:72500-77500 GCA_947650365.1 Chamaelirium japonicum
TAATTAATTGCTATGCTTAGTGTGTGACTCGTTAGTTTTTTCTTTAAAGTTTTTAGTTGGGATTCAAAGAAAAGAATTGAACGACCCGACCCCTACTATGTGGGTGCTATCAACTTAGTAACTATATAAACTAATAATAAACTTATTGCTTCGTATTGTCGAGATTCCAAGAAACAGTCACTATATGACTGGATCGATCATATAGTTGTAGCAACTGAAATTTTTTCCATAAATCATATATATATATAATATATAATAATATTAATATATATATATAAATCTAATTCTAGGTTGTGAAGCACAAATATAGGGATGTGGATAAATGGAAGATGATAGAAAGGGAGACAAAAAATATAAATGATATATGATTCCAATATGTATGGTCTATGAATCATCTCATAAAAGAAAAGGCAGTGTGATAAAGCATTAATACGTAATAAGATAAAGCATCAATACTAATATAAATAATAAAGAGCCCCGGGTTAATAGAAACTGAGGAGATTGATCCCGGAACGAATTTTTGGGGGGGCTCCGTTGCAGAGTTCAGGCCTAACCATTAATAGAGAAGCTATGAGAACGACAGAACCTGTGATTGTATAGGATTCTATTGAAAACGAATCCTAATGATTCATTGGGTGGGATGGCGGAACGAACCAAGAACAAATTGATTTATTCTGAAAGGTCATGGATTGACCCGACGAATGAATCAAGAAAGAGTCAATATTCGCCCGCGAAACCTTTATTTTTTATTTATTGGATTACGGGCGTGATTGATAAAGGTAAAAATAAGGATTCGTTATGTTATAAAAAATCATTATGTATATGTATATGTATAAATATACATAAAAGAAATATATACGTCGGCTGTATATACAAGATATACAGCTTACTATATAACAAAAACAAATTAAATATCAATAAATCCCATTCATTACATTACTAATATCTATTAAATAGATGTGTATATGGAATATTCTTGAATCATTTCATTCGCGAGAAGCTGGATGAGAAGAAACTCTCATGTCCGGTTCTGCAGTAGAGATGGAATTAAGAAACAACCATCTACTATAACCCCAAAAGAACCAGATTTCGTAAACAACATAGAGGAAGAATGAAGGGAATATCTTGTCGAGGCAATCATATTTGTTTTGGAAGATACGCTCTTCAGGCACTTGAACCCGCCTGGATCACGGCTAGACAAATAGAAGCAGGACGAAGGGCAATGACACGATATGTGCGTCGTGGTGGAAAAATATGGGTACGTATATTTCCCGACAAACCCGTTACAGTAAGACCCACGGAAACACGTATGGGTTCGGGAAAGGGATCCCCCGAATATTGGGTATCCGTTGTTAAGCCGGGTCGAATACTTTATGAAATGGGCGGAGTCTCAGAAACCGCAGCCAGAGCAGCTATTTCAATAGCTGCGTGCAAGATGCCTATACGAACTCAATTTGTTATTGCAGGATAGGGATGTAGAAATAAAAAAAAAAAAGGGGGGGTATTGAGGATGAAAAGCGCAAGTTTATTTATTTCTGGACAGACAATATTTCTCTTTTTCCTTTGAATTGAAATAACAGATTCAAATAAAATGATATGATTCAACCTCAGACCCTTTTGAATGTAGCGGATAACAGCGGAGCTCAAAAATTGATGTGTATTCGAATCATAGGAGCTGGTAATCACCGATATGCTCATATTGGTGACGTTATTGTTGCTGTAATTAAAGAAGCAGTACCAAATATGTCTCTAGAAAGATCAGAAATAATTAGGGCTGTAGTTGTACGTACATGTAAAGAACTCAAACGTGACAACGGTATGATAATACGATATGATGACAATGCCGCAGTTGTTATTGATCGAGAAGGAAATCCAAAAGGAACTCGAGTTTTTGGTGCGATCGCTCGGGAATTGAGACAACTGAGTTTTACTAAAATAGTTTCATTAGCTTCCGAAGTATTATAAATACCAGTAGATTAGATTATGATCTAGTAGGGTATCTGAAATAGATCAATTAGTAGATTGTGTCTCACGCATATACTTTGTAATATAATAGTAATATAATAATAATAATTTGAATTTGAATAATATATAATATTATATATAATGATAAAATAAAAATAAAACAAAGAAAAAAACATGTTGATTGTATCAAAATTAGGAGGTACAAATAATTATAGTTCGTCATGGGTAAGGATACTATTGCCGATATAATAACTTCTATAAGAAATGCTGACATAGATAAAAAAGGAACGGTTCGAATAGCATCTACTAATATTGCCGAAAACATTGTTAAAATACTTCTACGAGAAGGTTTTATTGAAAACGTTCGGAAACATCAGGAAGGTAACAAATATTTCTTGGTTTCAACCCTGCGACATAGAAGGACTAGAAAAAGAATATATAGAACTATTTTCAAGCGTATCAGCCGACCCGGTCTACGAATCTATTCCAACTATCAACGAATTCCTAAGATTTTAGGTGGAATGGGGATTGTAATTCTTTCTACTTCTCGAGGTATAATGACAGATCGAGAAGCTCGACTGGAAAGAATTGGGGGAGAAATTTTGTGTTATATATGGTGATCCTCCCCCTCCGGTATCCTAATTTTATCTCTAACTTCCTTCCCATTTATTTGTGAAATAGAGAGGAAAAGTGAGTTATATAACCCTTCCTCTATTAGTTGATACTTCAAGGGGGTTACCCGGAATGAAAGAACAAAAATTGATTCATGAAGGTTTAATTATCGAATCACTTCCAAACGGCATGTTCCGAGTCCGTTTAGATAATGAAGATCGAATTCTAGGTTATGTTTTGGGGAAGATCCGGAGCAGTTTTATACGGATACTACCAGGAGATAGAGTAAAAATCGAAGTAAGTCGTTATGATTCAACCCGGGGACGTATAATTTATAGACTTCGCAACAAAGATTCGAACGATTAGGTGATTTTTTGAAACATTTCTTTCGTGGGGATACAATTCGAGGTTAAAAAATAAAGAAACTCTTTTCAAAGGGGCAGATTCAGAATTAAGGGAAGGAATGAGAAATATGAAAATAAGGGCTTCTGTTCGTAAAATTTGTGAAAAATGTCGACTGATCCGTAGGCGCGGACAGATTAGAGTGATTTGTTCCAATCCGAGACATAAACAAAGACAAGGGTAATCTTTCTAAAAAGAACTTCCTCGGACTAAAGGAAGGATCCGTGTAAAAAGAAAGGATCTGTTTTAACATGAGATAGATATCTCCGTATCTTTCTATATATTCCTGACTCATATATTTATGAGATAATAAAATATGACAAAACCTATACCAAGAATTGGTTCACGTAAGAATGGACGTAGAATACCAAAAGGAGTTATTCATGTTCAAGCAAGTTTTAACAATACTATTGTAACTGTTACAGATGTACGAGGTTGGGTGGTTTCTTGGGCCTCCGCGGGTACTTCTGGATTCAAGGGCACAAGAAGAGGAACACCCTATGCTGCTCAAGCAGCAGCATTCAATGCTATTCGTACAGTACAGGGTATGCAACGAGCAGAAGTTATGATAAAAGGCCCCGGTCTCGGAAGAGATGCAGCATTACGAGCCATTCGTAGAAGTGGTATACTATTAAGTTTCGTACGTGATGTAACACCTATGCCACATAATGGGTGTCGACCTCCTAAAAAAAGACGTGTGTAGAAATAAGACTTAAACCGATTTCAAGAGAAATAAATGATTCAATGATCTGATCAAATAATAATATTAGTATGGTTCGAGGGGAAGTAGCAGGATCCATTCGAACACTACAGTGGAAGTGTGTTGAATCAAGAGTAGACAGTAAGCGTCTTTATTATGGTCGTTTCATTCTGTCCCCGCTTATGAAAGGTCAGGCCGATACCATAGGTATTGCCATGCGAAGGGCTTTACTTAGAGAAATAGAAGGAACATGTATCACACGCGCAAAATCCGAGAAGGTACCACATGAATATTCTACGATAGTAGGTATTGAAGAATCAGTACACGAAATTTTAATAAATTTGAAAGAAATTGTATTGAGAAGTAATCTCTATGGAGTTAGAGACGCATCCATTTGCGTCAGGGGTCCTAAATACGTAACCGCTCAGGATATAGTCGCGCCACCTTCTGTGGAAATAGTTGACACGACACAGCATATAGCTAACCTGACGGAACCCATTGATTTGTGTATTGGATTACAAATCAAGAGAGATCGCGGATATCATATGAAATTCACAAATCACTCTCAATCTCAAGATGGAAGTTATCCTATAGATTCTGTATCCATGCCTGTTCGAAATGCAAATCATAGTATTCATTCTTATAGGAATGGGGATGAAAAACAAGAGATACTTTTTATAGAAATATGGACGAATGGAAGTTTAACTCCTAAGGAAGCACTTTATGAAGCTTCTCGTAATTTGATTGATTTATTTATTCCTTTTCTACAGGCAGAGGAAAAAGAAGAGGACATTAACTTCAAGGAAAATAAAAACAGATTTACTCTACTCCCTTTTTACTTTCAAAATAGATTAACTAATCTAAAGAAAAACAAAAAAGCAATTCCATTGCAATGTATTTTTATTGACCAATCAGAATTGTCTTCCAGGACCTATAATTGTCTCAAAAGGTCCAATATACATACATTATTAGACCTTTTGAGCAACAGTCAAGAGGACTTTATGAGAATTGCATATTTTCGCATAGAAGATGTAAAACAGATATTGGACACCTTACAGAAGCATTTCGCAATCGATTTACCTAAAAATAAGTTTTCATTTTAAATCCCGTGTAATGTAATTTTTTTTTTTTCAAATCTAAAAAAGATAAGAAAAAAAATTAGTTTTTAATCTTGAGCACGATCCGTACTCGGAATGGAGTATAATTCAATTAATGTATCTAGGGAAGATTCACTTTGAAGCGACTATTCCCTAGATACTTACGTCGTGATATTTGACGGTTGAATCAATTTAAAAATTAAAAAAGACCTAAATTTAGAGAT